>PVHY01001765.1:12833-145874 GCA_004024945.1 Uropsilus gracilis
GAGATTCATCCAAAGACCTCTCTGCCCTCTCTGGTTTAAATCAGAATCTTGAGCACAGGACAAAACCTTTAGAGTCCCCTCAGTGTTGACTCAGTCAGGAAGGCACACTGGAGTTTCCCCCAAACAGAAACTTGTCTTTTCCTTGTAGGCAGAGGTTCCAACACCTTTTCCATCAGTAGAACCCAAGGATACAGAATTCAGATATACCTGGACTCCTTCTCTATCTGCATCAATCACACAACTTAGAAAATAGTATTGTGATGTAGCCCAACTTCTCTACCCTGTAACTACCAGCATGTGCCCTCCACAATTCCCATCACCTCACAGGTTTCTGATTCTTGATCAGTGAATGTTACCAAAGGCACATTTCTTCAACCAATGCCTAGCCCAGCCTATGTAACCTTGAATACCTTGGACAGTTTGCCTTAATGTCCTGCAGGAACTAAAACACTGACTTAGGCTGATCCTGAGAATTCCAGGGGAGCTAGACAGCTAGAAGTCCTGTCTATACTCCAAAAGGTATAGCTTAGGATTCATGCACTGTACCTGAGGCTGCCAGGCGTACATGTGGTTAGCTAATAGGTGGACTGCTTTGTGTCAGGTTTTTCTTACTTTGCTTTACTCATGAAACAGGCCCATTAGTAAGAGGTACTGTTAGAACTGGAATCCAGGCATTTTGCTCCAGAGTACTCAGTTTGCAACCACTATATATAGATGAAGAAATAAGATCCTTTTAGCACATCCTGAGTTCACCTTTATTCATAATAACCTTAAGACTGATGTAAACTTAGATGAAGCGCCCAGTCACTTGCAGCCTAGAGCAAGTTTCCAGTGGTTATGGTATGAGTCCCATAACCCCATCTGTCATGAGCACATGCCGTCCAGCAGCTGCACTCTGGTGCACAGCAACCCGAGGGTGCATCTTCTGACAGAAATGCTCCTCACAGAGGGTGCTGCCCATAGCGTATGATCATAGCACCTGGAGGCCACATGCTGGACTCTCGTCACACAAGGCTCTCAGGGAGCACCTGAAATCAGCTCTTGGTTAGAACCATCTTTCCACCTCTTTGCTCTTCTCACAAAATTTCTGTAGATGACTTACTTGTAAGTTGCTGTAGGTAAACAATGGTGACAAAATGAGCACTAGAGAGGCTTTGACAAGAGCAGCCTGGGGCAAGCTGTTACATAGAACCACCCAGTGGACTTTGAGATGGCTAATAAAGCTTTGCAAAGATGAAACACAAAACTGATGTAATTATTTAATAACATGGAAAAATGACGTCATGAAACAAGCTGGTTACAAATAACAGTGAGAGGACTTCATTTCTGATAAAAAATTAACTATATGTATACAAAATGCCAGGAGGTCATACATTTACGTCTCTTCAGTGATTATTCTCCCCTTGGCCTCTGCGTATTTTTGGAAACATGATTATTTCTGAAGCAACCTAAAAAGCCCAAGTTAATGGACAGGAGCCAGTAACTACAAAGCCAGGATTACTGCCCAGGAGGCCAGGTGCGAAACCCAGGTCAGGTCCAGCAAGGGCGACAGTTCAGCCCAGCACAACGTTACTTGTGTTCTGGCCTGCTGGAACAACCTGATGCTCCTGCTGATAATTTAATACCAGCTAGAACAGCAGCAGGATGACACTAGCGGCTTTGGTTCCGAGTCACTACAAAATAAGTACTAAGTGTTTTGCAGTTATAAAACATTAGAAATACAACAGGAACACACTAGGGATTGTAAGCGTCAACCAACATATGTGCTAGTCTTTGCTGTTCCTTCTGACCTCTGTTCAATTGCAATTTTCACCATAAATCTATTTTTGTTTGATGGTTCTAGAAGACACATTTTTTTTCTCAAAAAGAGGCCAAACACAGTATGCACCAGGCACTGTAGGATGGACTGGCTTTGTCTCCTAAGTATATATAGAGTTGGAAAGGCCTGCCGCCCAAATCCCAAACACTAGAAATTAGCAAATCTGAATGAATTTGGTCACTTGGTCTCATTTTTAAAAATGATTTTTGCGGCCGGGCACGGTGGCTTGTGCCTGTAAGCTTCAGCCTATGAAGCAGCCGGGGCTAGGGATTGCGGTTCAAGTCCTGCCTGGGGCCCTTAGCGAGACCTAGTTCCAAAAAAATAGCTGGGCCTGGTGGCGCACGCCTGTAATCCCAGCTACCTGGGAAGCTGAGGCTGGGGATTGTTTGAGTCTGTGGAACCCCGGGCAACGAGAGCCTGCGGTTCCACAGGCAAAAATAGCGAGACTTAGTCTCAAAAAACAAAACAAAACAAAAAAAAACTTTGGTAAGTTATCAAACAGAGAATACATCTCCACAGGTGTAAATGAGGCTCAAAATCTCAGATGTGCAGCCCTCATGCCAAACATTAGGACTGCCAGGGCACTTTATTCAAGTAGTGGCAACCCATATTTCTTGTTCCTTAAAAAAAAAAAAAAAACTGAGACAGACCCAATGCTTTAAAATCAGGAGTATAAAAAGGAAACCAATGCCACCTTTTAACCAGCACATTTCTTATTTAATTCCCGAAGCTCTTGCCTTTCCATACTGTAGCACTTTTCAGGAGAGGAGAAAACACTGTTCAGGTCTAAGGAGCAACCCAAACCAAAGAATAAATGGGGAGAGTTCTTCTCATTACCACCACCAACCCCTGGCCAGTGTGTAGGCACGTGCCCTCCAGCAGGCTGGTGCACTGTGAGCACTGCAGAGGTCTCCAGATATCAGAGGTGAAGGTATAAAAAAGAAATCTTTTAAAACAGTGACAATTTCTGGGGGAAGATTTAAACTTAAAAATATTCCACATCACAACATAGATAGAGAGCTCCTTGCTTTGCTCTTGGCAGTCAAGGAAGATTAACTCCTTTTTTATATCCTAAAATAAAAGACTTGCTAGAAATTACTGTGCTCAATGAGGACAATCCAAGTCAATTTATACTTATTTGCTCAGTCCAAATCCTGAAATTACAAAAATCCCTTTGTTAGAGCAAGGAAAAAAACCCACTTCAGAACATAGCTATTCAAGACAAAAGGAAGGTGTGTCTTCAGTGAGAGAACTGCCTGCTGTCAGATGATTTCTTGCTGATGTGCTTGAAGATCTTAGACTTCTCAACCTTCTTGGTTTTCTGGTAACCAAACCCACCGCCGCCTCCTCTCTTCCTCTGCTTGCCTTCATTGCTGTTGACGTCTGAAGGTAAGGGTTAAGGACACCAAACAATAAAGAAAACACAAAATACCCGTATCAAAACAAATGATTTCCCACTTTTCAGAATATTCAGAAATACTTAATCAATTCTTCCCTTCACATGAATACATGTGGCTAAGCATGTACTCATTACCAATTACTCATTACCAATGACATTCACTTATGAGGTTGGTGACCCCAAATTTGGTTAAGTGCTCCAGGGAGTCACTGTCATTGTGTTAACACCAGGTCTCACTTAACCTGGTTCATTTTCTTCTGCTGACAAAGTGCTAACAAAAACAGACATTAAAAATTACAGAGAAGCAACTGGAAATATTCCCACTCCTCCTTTCACCTTAATAGCACCTGAGCTTTTTTTATTTTTCATTTTGCTGATCGTATCGTTTGCCTGTACACAACCGTTCAATGGCTCGAAGAGCATAAACATCCTTGGAAAAGTCTTCTGCTGCAGGGCACCCTGCTCCTCCATGTGTTCCTTGTAGGGTAAAGCCTTAGTATCACCGATCCTGGCAGTTTCACCCTCTGTGCTTGCCTCTTCACGCACTGTCAATCAATACCTTTCTTCCTTTCCTCTGCTTTAAGGCCCTAATCAGAAACTGTCTTGCTTTTTGTAATTCCCACCTCTACAACTACTTTCTGATGACCCTGTGCAGGGACTGACAAGGCAGTGACTGGGATGGAACAGCCTGGCCTCCAGGTCGCAGGCAGAGCACAGGTGAAGGAAAGAGTAAGCCCCTATACCTCTCCATCAAAGCACCTGAGCATCAGTAACCAGATGAGTTCAGAATAACAAAGAAAAGGATACTTAAATCAACAAAAGGAGGCACCTTGAAACCAAATGACAGAGCAACCTGAGGCAAATTTAAATTATTAACATTAAAGATCTGTTTCAGGGAATGAGAATCATATGCTCGAATATATGACTTATATGCTTCCTGGGCTGACTTATGAAGGAAGTAGTTCTTCTCAATCAATTTCTCAAGCTGAAATGGAAAGAAATACTTGTATTAGTAAAATAAACTGTGTCTCATATACATACACACATACATACATACATACATACATATAAAACAAAAGTGTAAAACTGTTCTGTAAATAACATTTGTTCCAAACACTTGCTTCAATTTTGGTAAGGCATGGACTGAAGGCATCCACAGAACATGGTAACCAGGCAGCAAGAAATAGTGCAAGGGTCTCTGTGTAAAGGGAGACCCTGGGAACAAAGCAGAGGTTGCGGCTACCTCTCACAAATGTTCACAGAAAGCATACCTGAGACTGAATGTCAGAAATTTTGGACCAGGAAAACTCAAATTCGCTTAATGGAACCTAGAAAATAAAAGCATGAGGATTAGGCCAGGATGAATCAACATTCAGACTTTTAGATGAAAGAGGAAAGTGACAAGTGTCCACAAATTGATTGTATATGAAAGGTCAGATGGTTCCAAGGCAGCTCATCAGGTATGGGGGACATAAAGGTAACCAGGTTCTTGTGACTCCCACATGAGAGACAGGTACTCTCTTGTGTCCCAATGCCAATCTTATCTTTTCTCTGTTAATTTCGCATGACAGTGCTAAGGAACCTTCCTAAAAGAAAGGCAAGGAGATGGACAGGGACAAAGTATCAGGAAACTTCTCTCTCCACATGTAACATGAAACACCCTAAAATGTCTAGCTAGAAGGTCCAGTAACCTGTCTGTCAGGAGCACTGCCTGAACACCACACAGCCTTGTGACTGGGGTTTGGGACACCAGAGGTCATGATGACAGACTCCTACATGAAAAAACTGTCAGTTATTTATTGGATAAGTGGAAAGTATCAGACATATGCTAAAAGTTGGCAAAAAATGGCTGTCCAAATCACAGATTCTGCCCTTAGAGAGCTTGCAGTCTTGTGGGAGAGAACACAACTCCATGAGCACTTGTGCTGTGGGAACACAGAGGCAACACATTGTGGTGGTCTCCCAGAAGAGACAGCAGTTAGTGGAAACCATTAGCATTGCAGGACAAGAGCAAAGGCTGGGGAGAAGTCTTGACAAGAACTCTAAAGAGCAGGAACAAAGCGGACACAGGATACCAATGATACCATTTTTGATGGGATATGGTGAGGTCAAAGGCAGATGAGGGTATTTTGGAAATGAGGGTGAACAGAAAGAAACAAATCACTCTTCCATAAAATGGCAGACTGAAGATAGGTAACAGGCTGCAATGAAGGCAGTAGCAGTAAATGGACTTAGGTTTGAAGTTACTTTTATTTTAGTGAGATAAGGGATGATAAAACTGCAAGGGAGACTGAAAGGTAAGTGTCGACAAATAAGGGAAAGACAGAGGTAGAGGGTGAGAGGGGATGGGTTCACTTCCAGGTAAAGTGAGAAGGTGATGGATGAAGAAGCAGAGAAGACTACAGGAATGCAACAGGAATGCAGCAGGAAACAGTGAGGAGAAGTGAGGGAACACGAAAGGTGTAATGAGTCATATACTGCTCCAGTGCTGAGCGACAGGAATGGGACTGGAGGGTATTTCCTTTGTTCCTTTCCTGGGCCTGACCCACAATGGCCTCATCTACTCTGCTGCTGTCATTGAGTCTCTATCAGCACTGTGCTTGCTGACTCATGACTCCTCACACAACAACTGGAAACAGTGCTTATGGTCACTGACCTGGCAAGTAACTCTTAGTAAGAGGAATGCATTCCCAACTTAGAACCGACCAAGCAAAGATCCTACCTTGGATTGCTTCAAGTAACGAAGGAAACCCAGTTCTTCCGGGCGTAGAATGAGTAAGGCATGTCCCCGTCCATTTAGACCTCTGGCAGTTCTACCCACACGATGTATATATTCCTTTGTGGAGGGAAGAAAATGTGTTAACACAGAAACTTGTTAAAATGCCCGCATTTTCATGCTCAACATCACAAGCAATCAGGGAAACGCAAATCAAAACCACAATGAGATACCACCTTACACCAGGTAAGAATGGCCCACATCCACAAAACAGGCAACAACAAGTGATGGCGTGGATGTGGAGAGATAGGAACACTCTTACACTGCTGGTGAGAATGTAAACTGGTCCAGTCACTATGCAAAGCAGTGTGGAGGACCCTCAAACAAATGGAAATGGAACTACCATTCGACCCAGCAATTGCTCTTTGGGAATCGACTCAAAGGAGACCTCAAAGCTTGTACAAAGGGACACCTGTGCCCAGATGTTTACTGCAGCACTATTTATAATTGCAAGAACATGGAAACAACCCAAATGTTCCAAAACAGAAGACTGGATAAAAAAGATGTGGTACATATACACAATGGAATATTACTCATCAATTAAAAATGACAAATTTAACAATTCTATGATAACATGGATGCACTTAGAAGAAATCATATTAGCAGAAACAAGTCAGAGAGAAAAAGACAGAAACCAAATGGTTTCTCTAATATATGGGACATAGGAAAAATAAATAAAAAGCCATGAGGAAAGTCAAAATAAGCTAACAACCAAACTGAAGTATACAACTGGGGCAGGGGAGGTGGGAGAAGGTGGGAATGGTCAGGGAGGGAAGGTGGTGGGCAAACCCCGGGGATTACAAAGATGTGAAATTTATATATAAATAATTTAATATAAAATTAAAAAAAAAGTCTGCATTTCCAGACTTTGCTAAGGAGAGGACAGATGCGTGTCAACACAACTGTATGAGATACCATGCCAAGCAGATAGCACCCTGTTCTCCAAAGCCTGTCTACCATTCCTTCTGTATGTACCATTCCTAAAGTGGTCTAAGAGGGCAATGATTAGAACAAAGGAAGGTAGAGCATGAAAACCACAGAAACTATAATAAACTACGTATTCAGTGTGCTGTTATCTTCAAATTGTTATTTTTAAAAAACATGTTTAAATGTTGGTCAACGTATTAGCTAACTGGTTGAAAACATGTACAGCTTGTTGCACTGCATGCACTACAGAATCTTATCTAGGTCTGTAAGCAAATTTATTTCCTTCTTACACCTACTGTTCTTAGAGATGGTTCCACGGATAAAACATTTGTGAACTTAAGCCCTATCACTGGATAGGAAAACACGACGCCAGTCATTAGGGAATACACCGATGACTGAAAAATGCCAGAACAAGGGAGAGACCTTCAGGAGAAGTCACAAGAAGCCAGTTACCTTGGGGTCATCCGGAGGGTCATACTGAACAATCCAGTCCACCTCAGGAATGTCCAGCCCCCTAGCTGCCACATCCGTACATAAGAGTATCCCCGAGTCTGCATTACAGAACTGGAAGAATGTAGTTGTTCGCTTGTTCTGTTTCTGCTTTCCCTGAAATCAAATAAAACAGCCATCAGAGTGGGAATCTTGAAGCTGTTTCTGGAAAGTCAAGATGAAGAACCCTACTAATGCTGCTGCTAACCTTATTTAAGTTCACTCTGATCTATCTCCTATTCGCTCAAGTAGAAGGCAGCCCTTATCCACTTTGGTCCCCACCGTCCACGCCCAGCAAAGCTCCCTCCAAACAGGACCCACCATCTGATGCTGATCAAACTACTCAGAGTGCTAGTAAGGAGAGCAACCCTCAAACTGCACCGTCTACAATATATCTTGTTAAGAACAACCTGCTTCTTAGTAAACTTATAATCACTTACATGAATAGCCAAAACAGGCAAATCAATGTAGTTCAGCAACTCGTAGTGGTATTTTACAGATTTACAGGATGAAAAGAAGACCATTAATTTCTTCTTTCGATTCTTCTTAAGGAAAGTAAAGAGCAGAAGGAATCTCTTTTCAGAGGGACAAACTACGTAACCCTAGAAGCGATTCAGGTAAAGAGACAAAATGATGGACATTTCAGTTTCATGACTCAATTATAACATGATGCTGAGCACAACTGTTAACATACAGCAAACTCACTCTCTTCATTACAACAAAGCAGTCTAAAATGATCCTAACTTTAGCTTCTGATTAGCTTTACCAGCTGCAATAAATGAATACTCAAAACTTTTCACATTTCTGAGACTATTTATCATTAACAACTCTTACAACCAAAATTTACTGACATGCCTATTAACTGGACCCTGCAAAGTATAGCAGTGATAGTCTTTCAAGTTTCCTAACAAGATCTCAAGTAACCAGAGGTTAAGTGCACTAGGCTGGGAAAGTATTTCAAAAGACAAACCAGCGAGTTCTTAGCTAAATCATTACAGAAGTATTCTAGTCATCAAAAGAGTCAATGTTTTAATTTACGTACTCTGGATTTTTGTCATCTCATTTCCAACCTTGCACAGCTAAATGCCTGAAACCAGCCTTTTTCCATCTTTTATCTTATAGCAAGAGAAGATACAGTACAGTCAGACTCAATATCCAAATTTTGTATATTAAATTAAAAGTTACTAACCCATTTTCTTTCTGTATGACTTGCCAAACAATTTTAAAGAAATACCAACAGATACTTAAAATTTAAGATATAGAGAAAAGTACCTGCTCAAGACCATCCACTGTTGCGTTAGCTTTATCGTCATCAACACCAACGTACAGTGGCTCCTTTTTCAGGGAAATTCGTGCCAGGTCTTCAACTTTTCGAGTTTGCGTGGCAGAAAAGAGCATAGTCTGTCTACGTGCTGAAAGTAGATACACATAAAAATGACCTTTCAGGGATTCTTTATGATTGCTTCACAACTACATGTGCATTAAGAATTATCAGGAATGGGAGAAATGCTATTGCTAGAGACATTAAACGGCTAAGGATAAATATCACTATCATCTTTCATAGACAAAATTCGTAAGTCCACTCAAGAAGTAGAAGCCTTTTTGAACCATGAGGAACTTTGGAGAGGAGCTCCAGCTCACCCCCAACGCGGCCTAGGCTGCTGGCAGGGGTGAGGGGGCAAGGTTGCAGATACAATGCAGAGGAAAGGAAGTAAGAACGACCCTCGATACACTCACCACCTGGGTGGGACACTGTTGGGAACCACTGAGACAGGAAGGTGAAATCGGTGATTGAGGTCAACTATCAGAGATTTCTACCCACAGTTTCTGGCACTGGGGAATCAAACCCTGGGCCCACAGTAATGTGCACAGTGAAAGAGGCTCCCTCCTTTACCAATCTATGGGGGAAGAAAGACACCACAAGTGGCTGGGGCCCCATGGTAGAACTGCAAACAAGGGAGAGGAGCTCAATCAACCATCTGGGGAAATCTGCCTGAGCAGCAAACACCTTACTGTCATCGACTGGAGTTGCATTTCCAAAGCCAGATATTAGAACTGTACGGCACAGAACCAGCAACAAGTGACAGAAAGGATCCTGGAGAAGTACACCACATATCTACCTGACAACAAGTTCCAACATGCTCGGCCTGACTATCTGCCTCAGCTACTCCTGGAGATCCAAGCAGCCTCATCTGTTGCTGTCCAGGAGTGCAAATCTGCACCCAGGAAAAAAGGACATAGTTCTAGAAAAAGAAAAGACCAGCAGGCCAAATATAGACCAACAGCCTGCAGCAAGAATAGCTGGAGTGACCAGAAGGGGAAGGGGGGTGGGGAACAAGGGGTATAATACTACCACGCAAATATGACCAATATTGTACGATAATTACAAAATAAAAAAGGCAATAGAACACCAGAATAACTGTGTATTTACTAAAGAAAAAGCACCTAAAAATCTTCATGCAAAGAAAATGCCATTCCCAATGGCTTACAATGGGGAGTTCTATCGAACATTTTAGGAGGAAAGATCACCAATTCTTTACAACTTTAGAGGACATTTCAAAATGCACGACAAATTTAACAACTATTCTCACTACAGGGCAACTACAGAAAAGCCTACAGCTGATATCAGGTGAAAAACTGAATAATTTCCACCACTTAGACCAGGAATCATACAAAGATGTCCTCTCTTGCCACTTTCAGCTACAGGTGTCCACTCTTGGGGAGTGCAAGAAACAAGTTAAGTGAAACACTTTATTAATTTTTAATTTCTTAAAGACATGACTGCCTGTAGAAAATCCACTGGAGACATGACTGCCTGTAGAAAATCCACTGGCTAAGATTATTAGGAAGGTCCTATTGAACAAGTCAGTTGAATGAGTAATCATTACTTCTTCAGACATTTAATACATAAAAATCAACTGTATTTACATGCACAAATAATGAATGACCTGAAATAAAAAAATTAATGAAATATCAGCAATAATTCTGACAAAAGTGTATAAAAACCAGTACAATGAAAATGCTAAAATACTGTTGAAATTCAAAAGCTAATAAATATAAATACACCTTTTCCATAGGTTAAGTGGCTCAACATTGTTTTCTACCAATTATCTTTATTCAATACAACTCTATTCAAGTTTCCAGATGATTGTTTTAGGGGATCTGACAAAATGATTCTGTAACTGATATAGACATGCAAAAGAGACGATCAGTCAAAACAACTCTGAGGAAGCGGCACCCTCATGTACTTCTGAAGGGACTACAAAACAGTATGAGTTAAGCATACATCAGTCACTCCATTCATTGGCAGTTACCCAAGAGAAAATATATGTCCATAAAAAAGTACTACAGATGAATGTTCACTGCAACTTTACTAGTAACAGTCAAACCCTCTAAATATCACAATCATCTATCAACAGTTGAATGAATAAACAGCATGGGGTTTTTCAAAATACACTGGGATGCTGAGAAAGAAAGAACTACTGATACACATAGCAGAATGGATGAAGGATCACCAAAGAATTTGTAGAGCAAAAAAAAAAAAAAGAGACAGTAAGTAATAGTGTGATTCCATTCACATAAATCTCTAGAAAATACAACTGATCTACAGCGACAGAAGGCTGACTGACAGTCTCTTAGGAGATAGGTATGACTAAGAAGGATTATAAAGGTACACAAAGAAATATTTGAGGGTTATGGAGATGCTCACGGTAGTGATTGATGTTTTCAGACTAAACATGTCAAAACACATCAAACCATGCACTTAAAATATGTACAAGATCATTATGTGATTTGTACACCAACAAAGCATTAAAAAACAAATCATATAATGAAAGTTATTATGACCTTATCACAGATATAAAGTTTCTAGTCTCATCATTATAATTAAAGGTGTGAACAATTCAAATATAACACAGAAGGCAACAAGTCTATGGTCACCTGGGAGATGCAATATGGTCTAATATAAAACAGGAGGGGATAAGTGGGGGAATTAATGAGCTATATGTTAGGATGCTCAATTCTAAAGTGGCAAAACCACAGTATCTAAGTTATTAGTATGCTGGAGATTTATATTGCAAACTCCCTTATAGATTAAATGGCACAACTACTTCACTTGGCTACATTACAATTCTGGTATAGTCATAGGAACACCCCTCACCTGTTCTCAACAGTTACTTTAAAAACCAAATGCCAACACCATCTACTTACTTGGCAGAAGTTTAATGATTTGTTTTAATTCCTCTTCAAACCCAACATCCAAGATACGATCAGCCTCATCAATAACCAGACACTGAAGGTTTTTATACATAAACCCTGGAGTATTCTAAAATGAGAACAAAGGAAACTATTAGTTGTCAGGTTTACATTTCACTCAATACAATTAGACCAGTCCAGTACTTCCTCAGAGAGTTCTCTTACTTGCATATGGTCAAGGAGACGACCTGGTGTGGCCACAATGAGGTTGATCCCATTCGCGAGCTTCTGTGCTTCAGCAGATCTGTTACTGCCACCCATTATTAATCCATATGTGTGAACGTGGTGTGTCATCAGCTCCTTGAGAACACCAAAAGTCTGCATGGCCAGTTCCCTAGTAGGTGAGAGAATAAGGACTCCTGTTCCTAAAATACAAATAATGATTACATTTGTAAAAGTCTAACTATCCAAATAGATACATTCAATTTCTACTGAGACCTGCTGAAACAATCAAATCAAAGGCTTACCGTTCCTGGGCATGAACTTCAATTTAACAATGAGTTCCACTGCAGGGATGAGAAAGGCCAGGGTTTTGCCACTACCTGTTTTTGCAGCAGCTAAGAGATCCCTAAACATTAACAGAGAAAGACAGAAAAAGACAGTCAGTCTACTTATTCAGCATGTACTTATCCCGTGCTATCACATGTTTTAGGCACCAAGGCTGGAACATCAAAAAGCTGTATAAAATCCCTGCCTTCTCTGTCACTGAAATCCATCTACTGAGTCACAAGCACAGCTCAGAAATAAGAACAGTGATATAAAACAGAAGCTTTTAAGCCTTTAATACAGGTAATCCAACAGTGTAAAATGAATAATGTTTTCTTTTGATGTAGCACTAAAAATTAAAACACTAAAGCTCAAACACCACTTTTATTCATACCTGCCTTCCAGAAGTGGTCTGATACTTTTATGTTGAATTTCAGTCATGTGTGTAAAGCCCATTTCTTTTATTGCCTTCAGAGTGTTCTCATTGACAAGATTAGTTAGCGAAGTAAATGAAGTATCCTCAAAAGCTCCTAAGAAGAAGATTAATTACTCATTAACAAATTTATCTTTTAATTATTAATAGTCAGTTGCCTAATAAATTAGTTTTGCTGATTGTAAGTACTTCTGGGTTGGAATCAAGCTTGAAAATGCTTCTTCCAGTGAGAAAAGACAAAATCACATCCATTACAATATATTAAAAGATTTGCGCCTTTGAAAGTTCTTCAGTACTAATGGCTATTTATATAGCCTAGAGTCTATACTGCCAAAAAATGATAGGGGATAGGTACTCATTTTGAGTGTGAAATCTATTTATTAAAAGAGTAGCTGATCTCATTCTTCAAAGATTAGTGGGAATAGTCAGATACTGACATATTTTAAGACTTATCAGCTGGGGAAGGTTCTTTCCAGACAAAGGACATCAAAACTACCCAGGAAGCTCCCCACACGTGTTGGTGGTAACCCAGGTATTGTTAACACTAGCACAAGAGATGTTTTGGGCTGGTCATTCTTCTACATCATAGGATGATCTGTAAAACTCCTAGACTGCACCTTAGATGTTAGTAGTCTGCTCCCGCTTCTGATAACCAGAGTGTTGGCCAGCATTCACTGATTTGCCTGGGACAGAGGAGATTTGTGGTTGCAGGACTTTTGACACTAAAATTCGAGGCAAACTGGCATGAGCTGACTACCTTACTTGGGAAGCAAAACCTCTGTTTGACAACCACTGACATAAGTACACAGTTTTAAGTAGGTCTGGGGCTAGTCCTTAGTACATTAATAAATGATCCAAACCAAACAACTCAATAACTCCTAGATATGTCTGTTTAGGAGCAAATGATTCTCATCTAGACTTCTTTTTTCCCCTTAAATGGGAAATGCAGACTTACTGAATATCCTACTTGGGAGGAGAGGGTGAGATGGGAGAGTTCTCTAGATTAGACTCTTGATTTTACAGGTAAAGACACTAAAGCTAAAGAAGCTAACCCGATACATGTCCTTCCACAATGTTAATTTTATTAGTGTTCTTAGTTCTGAGTCAGGATTAAACTCTTAACTGCAGATTTTTGGGTGAATACTTTCCCTACTACAAAGGGGAATAAACAGAGAATCACAAACCAAAGGAACACAGGACCTCAAAAGTTGTGTGCGTATCAAAACATTCAGTTTAGGAATGAAGAGAGGAAAAAAAAGTAGAAGAGAAATAAGGACAAATGCAGCAAAGTGGAAGGTAAAAAGCAGCAGGAAGATAAAAAGCAGCATACTTGTTCATATTTACATTTTTCAGGTAAATGACAAGTAATAACTGAACCCTCAAACCTTGTAATTCAGAAGGGCACAAAATTGTGAAGAAGATTTAATTGAAAAACTTCCTGGAGGTTACCTGTCAGTCCCAGAGGTAGGCTGGGCACCTCGCTCTCTTCTTCCTCATCACCTGACTTTTCCACACTATCTTCTGTTTCTACAGGAGCCTGGGCATCTTCTTCAGACTCCCTGTGGCCTTCAATTTTCAGTTTTTTGGTATCTTTGGTTTTAAAGATATAAAAAAGTTTTCTGAAAATAACAGTACTAATTACATCACAAAATAAAAGATGTTATGCAACAAGTGTATTTTCAAAAGCTTAATACATTATCCATTTTTAATTTGCTAAGAATGTTTCGTGTTTAAAGATCTGTTTCTTGAAGGATGTCTGTGGACGGACTGCTCAATATGTTGACATTAATATCCCCCAGCGTTTCCTTTATCTAAGAGGCTAGTCTCTGCTCTACCTGGGAGTAGAGGGCACTCTTGAACATTAGGCAGACACAATAATGAAAGGAAGGTGGACTGCTGTGAAAAATTGTTTGAAAGGTTGAAGTTCAAAGAAAACGAAGCACTTACCAGGTCCAGCATCATCCATCATTTTTTTCTTCTTCTTCTTCCTCTTCTTCTTTGGTTCTGGATTAAGAGACTGTGTCACTGCTTCACCATTGGTTAATATGGTAGATTTCTTAGGGGACTTAACTTTCACATTTTCTACAGTTTCTTTGGCCACATCTCCATTTTGGGTTTCTGACAAGTCCACTTTTACTGATTGTTTTAAGGATTTTTTAACTTTTATGTTTGTTGTTATCTCTTTAGACATATCTCCATTTTGGGTTTCTGACATGCCCACTTTCATAGATTGTTTTTGTTTTTTTTTATTTTTCACATTTTTCACTGTCTCTTTAGCCATATCTCCATTTTGGGCTTCTGGCAAGTCCACATACACAGGTTGCTTTAAGGATTTTTTAATTTTTCCACCTCCCACTGTTTCTTCAGACACATCTCCATTTTGAGTTTCTGATAGACTCAGCCCTGAAGCCCCTTAAACAAACAAACAAAATATTATAATAGTGAAGGGAGTTTTATTTAGAAAGACAGCAATCCCACATAAAAAAGTCCATGGACGTCAGGACTGAAATTATTTAGGTTTTCTTTAATGTGTGTAACTATAAACATTTTCCATTTTATGATGTCTTACCACAGAAAAAGAAAATTTCCTTTAAAGAAAAATACTGGAAAAGGAAAATCTGCAAAGACTCTTAATTTCAAAGTACCACATTTCTGACCTTAAATATTTAAGAGCATGTAACAAAATAAAAAATTAAATGAGGTTAAAAATTTAATGGGGTCAGACAATGGTGGTTACAAAATACACATTTTAATATTAGGTGTTTGAGGAACAAAAGACTACTTGGCATAATGAAACAGACATGCACACACTACAGTTTCTTAACCTGAAAACACTCAGACCTAAATCTAATTGGTAGTGGACTGCAAATTCTATTAATGAAACAACTTATTTCGCACAGTATTTATCATATGCAAATGCCCCCAGGATGTCTTCACAAAATTTTCCCTGTTGTCATTCACT
The DNA here is from genome assembly GCA_004024945.1 of Uropsilus gracilis. NCBI lineage: Eukaryota > Metazoa > Chordata > Mammalia > Eulipotyphla > Talpidae > Uropsilus > Uropsilus gracilis. Next base: position 28,379 of record PVHY01001765.1, read on the forward strand.
AAAGTGAATTGTATGGTGAAGTACAGAACTGGCCTTTTAGTGAATTTAATGTAGGTTACACAGATGATTTTTAAATGATGTGCACCTAAATACTATGCTAGTCTAATGCAACGCTGCTTTAATTAAAAATAAGTTTCCTCTTTCCATATATGAAAATATTGTAATTTACTCAAATTGTTAGCTATACCCATACCAAACAGTAATGCTGTCTTTTATTTACAGGGAGGAATATAAGGGAATTTCTGGAACATTCCTGAAACCCACGGTCGTGGCATCTCTTCCAGGATTTCTCTCCGTTTCTGTACTAAGTGAGGTAAAGCAAGATGCCTCTAACATTGTTCTCAGGGGGTACTTTTTATACACGATCCCAAAAAGTAACATAAAACTTCAAGATCTCTGCCTACTGTGAGGAGGTTAGGACAGCAAATAGGTAGGAAATAAAGATCTCATTTGGATAAAATTTTGTTTGCATCTGTGAGATGCAAATGAGGCGATTTCGAGGCATTTATAACCTGGGGTTCGGAGTGATTGGAAGGTAAAGCAGGAGGAGCTCTGCGTTCCACGTGTGCATAAGAACGGGAGCTGAGTCAGTCAAGAATGAAAATGGGGAGAGGCTTGCTTGGATACGGTACCTGGAAAGGTGTTATGAAGAATGACACTTGTTTAGAAATACAGACATCTAATAGAGGACAAGGAAAAGCGATACGTGGCGACTAGAACGGTCCACGTGTCTAATGGGAAATGGGGGAGGAGAGAGAGGGCAAGGTGGTGGAGCAGGTATCGGAAGAAGAGGGTCTAAATGGAAAAGGGTAGTCTAGCCAGAAGCACTACTGGCGCTCAGGACGGGACTCAAGAGTCTCCTTGCCATAACTCTGTTAAGAGGGCTGAAAAAGGTCGGCGGCAGATCTGGGACCACGCGGCGAGTTGGTGTCTGCGCGAGACCCAACCCGGGGCTGTCCCAGGCGCTTGTTCACGTCTCAACAACTACACGTGGGCCGGGGACGGCTGCCTGAGCGATTTCGGGGTCCCGGGGCGCCGGACAGCGCTGCTGGGCGCCGCAGCCGCGTAGTGACCCCGAAGCAGATGGGGACTCCCGCAGCAACAGACTCCGCAAAACTTAGCGCATCTCACCCTGCAGCTTTAGGTTTCGCTGGCGCAATTTGAGGTTCCGTTTTTCGATCTTTTTGCGCAGGAGTTTCATCGGTAGGTGAGACATGTTTCCAGCTAAGCACCTTCACCGACGTGCCACAGCCAGGATTCTTGGCCCCTCCAGGGGACGTTAAACTCCCTTCCGATCGGAGCTCGGTGCGCAGCTCCGCCAGCCGCACATGCATCCCAGGAAACACAGCGAGCTGCAGGGCGGAAGTGCGTCCGCGGAAATGCTTCCGGGTCGGCGCGCCCTTGTGTTCGTGGAGGACGTGTTGTTCGCTGCGCCCTCTAGGGGAGCGGAGGCCCGATCCTGCCCAGGAGTCACAGTGCGCAGGAGCTGGCCACTCTTTTTTTTTTTTTTTTTTTTTATTATGGCTTAAATTTTCATCTTTATTTTTAAAAAATTAATTTATTTGTATACAAATTTCACATCTTTGTAATCCCAAGGGTTCACCCCCCCCGTCATTCCGCCCTCTTCCCTCCGAATTGTGTACTTCAATTTGGTTGTTAGCTTGTTTTGACTTTTCTTCATGGCTTTTGTTTATCTTTCCCAAGTCCCATATGATAATGAAGCCATTTGGTGCCTGTCATTTTCTTTTTGACTTGTTTCTGCTAATATGATTTCTTCTAGGTGTGTCCATGTCACCATAAATTCATCTAATTTGTCATTTTTAATTCATTGTGTATATATACCACATCTTTTTCATCCATTCATCTGTTTTGGGACATTTGGGTTGTTTCCATGTCCTTGCAATTATAAATAGTGCTGCAATAAACATCCAAGTGTAGGTGTCCTACTGTACCCACACTGAGGTCTCCTTTGGGTAGATTCCTGAAGAGTGATTGCGGGGTCAAACGGTTTTTTCATTAATTTGAGGGTCCTCCACACCGCTTTCCATAGATGTTGGACCAGTTTACATTCCCACCAGCAGTGTAAGAGTGTTCCTTTCCACATCCACGTCAGCACTTGTTGTTGCCTTTTTTTTGAAGTGGGCCATTCTTACCTGGTGTAAGGTGGTATCTCATTGTGGTTTTGATTTGCATTTCCCTGTTTACTAGTGACGTTGAGTAATTTTTCATGTGCCTGTTGGCCACTTGTATTTCCTCTTTGGAGAAGTGTCTTTTTAGTTCTCCCCATTTTTTGATTGGGCTTCTTGTTTTGCTTTTGTTTAGTTTTGTAAAAGTTCCAAAGGCCAAAAAAAGAGAGAATGGAGGCCTAACTATTTCAGACTTCAAGTTATACTCCAAAGCCATAATAATTAAAACATCATGGGACTGGTACAACAATATACAATTGGACCAATGGAACAGAATTGAGTGCCTGGAAATAAAACCACACATATATAGTCAACTAATCTTTGACAAAGGAGGGAAAAACCTACACTGGAACAAAGATAGTCTCTTCAATAAATTGTGCTGGGAAAATTGGACTAAGCCTGCAAAAAAAAAAAAAAAAAGAATCAAGACAACATCCTCACACCATGTACAAAAAACAACTCAAAAAGGATAAAAGACTTAAATGTCAGACCTGAAACCGTAACATACATAGAAGAAAACTTGGGCAAAACCCTCCATGAATTACAATTCAGAAGTCCCTTTCTGGAAACATCTACAGTTGGCAAAAAAAATGAAGGAAAACAAACAGATGGGACTACATCAAACTAAAAAGATTTTGTACAGCTAAAGAGACAACAGAAAAAACTAAAAGAAGCCCATCTGAATGGGAAAAAAATTGCCTTTTACAAGATTGATAAGGTTTAATAATGAAGATCCACAAGGAACTTACACAATTAAACAAAAACAAAATAAGGAGCTGGCCACTCTTTAGGATGCTTGGAAGTTCTGGTAGTTTGTTTAACTCCCGAGAGACTGAAGAATGAAAGAGGAGCTGAGGACCTTAGGCTATCTCCATTTCTGTGTGCTTATTCACTTTGGATCCTGGAAGAGTTAGGACATTGAGTGAAATAGAACTTGCTTGACATTGCCCTTAATAAGCTATATACACGTGCACACATAAATAAAACTCTTGAGATCTATTGATTTTTCCCCTTCATTCTATCCTAAATTAGTCCATTGTTACTCAACCTTATGCTTATTATGCTTTTACATACATTTTACTGAGGTATTACTGGACTGACTTGTTCGGAAAGCAGAGGTTTATACATCTCTGTCCGCGCTGCCCCTCATCCCCCCTTCCTTACACTCCCACTTATCTTCCCGTGAACTCATGGACTGTTGAGGAGTTCAGAGCAGAAATTGCAGTCTGGCTAGTTAGTAAGCAGCTTTTTTTATATGATATGTGTAAAATATTTAATTTAACAGTCATTGGAATATTGGCAATATTCATATAGAAATTCATGTTTTTCTTTACACATTGATCCCAGTGGGTACAAATTTCCCTTGGCAACAACTGGAGCTACCAACTGCTATGTCAATGAAACCTGGATTAACTTGTTTAATGGGCAGGAGCCCATTGCATTAGGTGTGACTAGAGGGATATAGGGAGAGGGAGAAAACTTGAGAGGGAGTTTGAACGGATCTAAATAAATTGACTGAGAAGTAATATTAAACTGTACTGGAAAACTGAGACAAAAACCCACGATGTGTTTAAACAGTTAGGGATTAGATTGGCTAAGAGATGAGTCAAGAATTTAATTTGACATGTGCACACACACACATCCACCACATATAAATATAGACACACATTTATCTCAGTTTAAATATATGTATCAGTTTGAAATGTGTGTATATGCACATATATATTGTATTATTTTACCTTTCAGCTTATGTGTGTTATGATATTTTGACATCTTAAAAAACCCTTTCTGACCAGGAGAAACTGCCTCTCCCAGTAGCACTCAAATTTTAGAGATGGCAAAAAACTCCAAATGAAAAGTGCCTTTGACTGCCACCCATCCACCCATCCACCCACCCACTCACCCAACCCAGAGTCAGTCTTTCTCTGTCTGGCCAGGTAGGTTCATTGTTGATGCAGGCAAAGGGGAGAAGACTCTTGGAGCCTTTATTATCTCCAACGTGCTTTTAATGTTGAGACAGGGGACCACATGGGGGTAGGGAGAGAAATTAAGCTTTTCTAAATTTTTAGCAGAGAAATGAGAGAAATGAGAGCCTCTGCTCTCAAATTTGATGATTGGCATTGTTTTAATAGAGCAAATTTCCAAGACCAGGTGTAAGAAGCAAAATGAGGATCATTATATTGGCTCTCAGAAAGGTTCATGGTCATTTGTGGCAATTAATTATGTACCTCTAAAATTGTTTTGTTCTTTTACTCCCAAAGATATTATAGTATCTATTAGATAGTCTAAATCTTTAAAACTTTTTGTTAGGGTTTTCCATCCATAATGTCTTGTTCCCCAGAATATATTATCAACTTTTCACTCATCTACCGATATTTTTTGAGCACGTATATGGGAGGGGTATATAATAGATGTGTGCTATGCTTAGGAGCAGAATGATGAATAAGAATTGATATGGCTCACCTTTATGGAGCTTACATAACTTAGACAGAGAAGACAGAACACTGAACAATCTTGGCGAACTGCATGGTAAGGAAGACATGGGACAAGGTACCTTTCTAGTCTTAGAGGCAGGTTGCTGAACAGGCTCTTTCACTATGTACCTACTCTGCCTGGGCTCTGAGCTAGCTGCAAGGAGGCAGCAAACGGAGATACGACTTTCACCTGGCTGCTAGAAATATTTGTTTATTTATCAACTTATATTTTAAAAGGACATATTTATTAGGAAAAAGAGAAAAAAATAGAGAGGCATTTGCATAGTCACAGGTGGCAGGAAAGCTGCCCTAATAGAAATATTTAAATCTAATCACAACCATGTCCTATTTACTTCTTTCAATCTCATTGGAGATCTTTAAACTTCAGATGAGTGTTTGTAAAATAAATTGCAGATTTGTGTGAATTTTTTTTCATTCAAGTAATAAAAGCCTCACTTCACCGAGAAAAGAAAGCCATCTACTTCACAAAACCCTTAGAATCTGAGCTAGAAATAACTGACTCACTGTCCAATTGCTGCATGAGAACATTAAAGTGATTCTCTAGGCACTTTCTATTGCTATTTCTATTGCTATTTTCTACAAGGTTAATCGCTCCGTTGTGTGCAGGAACTTAGAAAGTGCTCTGTTATTGGAAATAAGCAGGGTCATGTTCCCCGATGTAACTTGACTTTCCTGGTCAGAATCTAGTCCTGGGTATTTTTGGACTGGATTCTGAAAATGGAAGGTGCTTAAGAAACTATTTCATTTCATATATCAGGGGGCATCACAATAGCCTCTGAGCTGTCATGATGGCTGGAGAGGGTACAGAACTACAAAGCAGAAGACTTTTGCCCAAGAAGCGTATTTATTTATAAGTTAAGAAAAATCTGTGTCAGGTACCTCTCCTGTTAGCAGGGAGAATTAAGGGCACTCGTGGACCCCCAAACCTTGCACAGTCTTAATGAGTTCTGCCATCTGCTGCATAAAGAAAAAACATACTCCGAATGTCGAAGACCTTCAATAGACGCGAACTTTAATAGAATCAGTGTACAATAGAGAGGAGAAAAAAATAGTTTAAAAACTTTCCTGTGAAACACCAGGGTTACCCATCCCCTCATAAGTAAATAAACAGCTCTACAGGTTTGGCCCAAAGTGGGGCCACTGAGACCCAAACTTGCCGTAACTCTAAGTAAACTTCTGGCAGGAAATCATAGGAAAGGGGCAGAAAGGGCCAAGCAAGACTGGAAGGAAAAAGAATCAAAATACAAGTTAGAAGAAAGACTGCCATTGCTAGCCTCCCTACAGGTCTCTCACCCACATCTCTTTCAAGTGTCTCTTTCCATGTCTCCAAAGTCCCTGGTACAAGTCCAAGGCTAAGAAGTAAGCATGGCTTCTTTCCATGTCCAACTCTGTGTCATCCTGCAGGTTTTCTCTTTGAGTTCTCTCTGCAGTACCCTTTAGATTTCCCTCAATCTCCTCTCGATGTTCAGCTCCCCCTTCCTTGGGCAGTGCAGGGAATGTGGAATCTTTTCTTTCTATGGATGTCACGCTGTTACATTTCTAGAGTGTAGCTAGGGGATACAGATATCAATCAGCTATGTGAATGAGCTTTAACTTGAGCCAAATTTTGGAAAGACATCAAACCAAGAAATTGTAGGATAGTGAAGAAAGATGGGCATGGGACTGCATGCCACTAAAGGAAGTATCTTTATGGAAACAAAATCAGTCATGTAAAGGTTGAAGGTCAGAGAACAGGATGGTAAAGATAAGCCTTAGTATGTATACTCAATAGTCATATAGGTCCAGGAGAGCAGCTGCAGGGAAGAGTCTAGGGCCTGTGCTAGGCTTGAATGCTGGCAGAGGTGGGCCCATGAAAACTCCAAATACATGACTTTCTTTGACTGCTGTCTGGTGTCCTCCAGCCTGGTCACCAATGACTGCATCGCTGGTTGACCCTTTGCTTATCCAGGAGGTTGTGAAGACAAACATTTTTTTAACTTGAGGTTTACTTCGAACACATTTATTTTTCTTTTGGGATGATTTCAGTCATGCAAAACGGTGGCAAAGATCCTACCTGCTGCCCTGTTCCCCCTGCATAAATTGCGTAGCTGTGACACATGTCAAAATTAAGGCAGAAACTCTGACAAATGACTAACAGCTAAATTGAAGCCTTTATTCAGGTTTCATTAGTTTTCCCATTAACATCTTTTACTGACCCAGGATCCAGTCCAAGATACCATCTTGCTGTCAGAGAATTTTCTGAAATATGAATCTGGCCATTTCCTAACCAATCTATAAGAAGGAGTGTTAGGGGGTCTGTGATGAAATTGGGGAACTGTGGCCCCCAGTACTGGTGGTGCTACATTAAAATAGCAGCTATCCATTCATTGGTGGGTGTAGACTTGAAAAAGGGAAGCCAAGCCTCCTTGTGATAGGATTAGTATCAGGAGATTAGAGAGGAGACAGGGACAAAACACATGGAGAAGAGAGAGAAGAGAACAGAGAGAGTAGAGGAGCAGGAGAAGTGGCCAACTTTCAGGTGTGGGAGCAAGCAAGGCCCAGGCCTTGGAGCCTGGGGAAGCATGTTGCCTAGAGACTTGTAACTTGTATAGGCTGACTTGGAAATTTAATACTTGAGAACGTGGTTTAATTTTGAAAGTGTGAAGCTTGGAAATCATCTGAAGAACAGAAGAGAATTTGTAGTGCTACTGTTTCCGTCATGAGATGTCTGAAGTGCTTGCTGCTGCTGAATTGAGTGAGTCTTGCTGTTTTTTGGGCCACTTTGGAATTGGAGCTGAAAGAATCCCTGAGCTGTGCCTTTTGGAGGAGAATGACAACACCACCCTGGTTTCCTCATTGGATTTGAATCTCCTGCTTTTGAAGAAGGATTGACGATGCCATCTTGGCTTCTTCTGGCTTGGAGTGTGTGGAGCTGAGTCTTTGAAGAAGGAGTTGCAGCACCATCTTGGCTCCTTTATCTGGTTAGAAGGTGTGTCAGCCACCATTTTGTGGATGCACATGGCTGCTGCAGCCATGAGTTCTTTGGATTAGAGACTGGACTGGTGGGTAAGATTAGCAAAGGGGTTCCTTGTATCCTTCAGTGATTTTTGTTTGCTTTGTCCTCTTAATTAAGTAAACATGTTTTTACCTCCTTTCAAGGTTTCTGCGGTCTTGCAAATTGCTGGGAAGAACCTGGTGTGTGTCTGGCTTTAAAAGGTCAGCTGCCTCTCTTTGTAAATTTGGTGAAGCACCCCATTTAGCTTGTTTTCTTACCTGATATCAGGAGCAAATGAGGGGGTGTGGCTATGAGGCAGGAGATGCTAAGTTCCATGTCTCAATTTTTAATATGTCGTTTTTACTGGTTTTTTATTTTATGAGGACAACCGAGATCTCCTCTCCCCTTAGATTACTCCGTTCTTTCCCTCACATGATGCTGTGATTTACATAGTAAACCTTTTATTATAGATTCAGCAACCACCATGTCATCTTTTTTCCTTAAAATTTCTGAAAATGAACTCTACATGGAAGGTGAGTTTAGGAAAGCAGCTGCTACACCTCAACCCTCTAACTAGCTCTTCTACTGCTGGAAAAGAAAAATTAAAAAAGAGTGACGTTCAGCTGACTTTATGCATTTTATCAAATTAACCTGTATAACAGGTATTATCTGTTTTTACTTCTCAGCTAATTTTACTTTTTGAAGGATTTTTCTTTAGAAATCATGCACATTTAGCACTTTTAGTCTCATTCTTTCAAAAGAGAATTTATTAAGCAATTCTGAAGTACAGAGAACTGGTGAAGTGCTGGTGACACAACATTAAATTAGTCAGAGTTCTTACCCTAAACTGCAACACTAATCTGAGCAGGGAAAGTTCCAGGTCCCTGCCCCACCCAGTGGAGGGTAGAACTAGGCATAGGGGAAGGCAGAGAGGACTTGAAGAAGACTTGGAGGAGACATTGGAGCAGAAAGACCTGTGAAAAAGTCTCACAGCTTCTCAGCTTTGCACTTGCACAGGGACTTGGGAAGGAGCTGAGACCTGTAGTGATACTTGGAAAAGACACATGATGAGAGCCCTGTGGGGAGGCTTACCTTGATTTGTACTATGATTTTCTCTTTTACTTCTGGAAAGGGAAAGGGATTATGCTTACCTGACTCCTTCTACCCTTTCCATGTGATTCTCTGCTGGAAGGAGCCTTAGACTTTGGCAAAATTTTGGGTCTCAGTGGCTCTGCTTTGGCTCAATCCTGTTTGACTGGGCATTTGCCTAAAAGAGATGGGTAACTTTGGGTGTTTCATTGAGAAACCATTGTCCTCTCTTTTCTTTTCTTTTTGTTCACATTAATTGTATTAACGTTCTTTTTCCTGAAAGTCATACATGTAATGTGTACGCTCTGTCTTTATATGGTTGGTGGAACCCATTAGAGTATGCAAGAATGGGGGTCTCTTAGTTTGCCTGCTAACACTATATTTTTGTTTGCTTTTTATATTATATTTATCATGGTAGTGTTGATTTACATCCCTGTGTATATTTTAGGAGTGTAGGCTCACACATCCACAAATGTTTGTTATCAGAACAAGCCCGTAATCAAAGCACCAATAATCTGATAATCTTCCATTGTAGTCTCTTGAACCCATTCTGCCACCTCTCAATACCTTCTTTCTGGTAGTCTTAGTTCTGCTGTCATACTTCAAGATACCTTTCGGTTTGCTTTTGTCTTAGACTTTGTTTTTATATTGTACATGAGAAAAATTATCCAGCTTTTCTCCCACACTTATTTTGCTTAGCATAATTTTTGTTTCAAAAGGCAAGTTCATTTTTTTTTTTGTTAAATAGCCAAGTAGTATCCCATTGCATTTATATTTCATAACTTTTTTATCCATATATCTGTCACTGGGAACTTGATTTGTTTCTATAGCTTGGATATTGTAAGTACTGCTGTGATAAACATGTGGGTGTTTATATCCTTCTGAATTAGTATTTTGTATTCTTTGGGGAGATACCTAGGGGAGGGGTTGCTGGATCATATGATAAACTTATTTTAAAGATTTTGAGAAGCTTCTCTATTGTTTTCTGTAAAGGTTGAAATAGTCTGTGGTTTTACTAACAGTGTCAAGGGCTCCTTTTTCTCCATGGTCTCACCCAAACTTTTTTTTTTTTTTTTTTGGGGGGGGGGTGTCTTACCAAAACAATCCATTCTCATAGATTCAAGGTGGTATCTCAATTTGAATTTCCTTGATGGTAAAAGATAATGAATATTCAAAATGTTCACACTTTGGTGAAAGGTGAATACATGTTCTTTTCCATTTAGAAAAGTACAACGCCCAGCACAGTACTTGGAGTTAATAAATGTTAACCACCTTGCTTTAAGTAGTCTTGACAGCAGTGAAGAGAGTGGTACATAATGATCACTAATGTGGAGCTGCAGTGGTTCAGTAGGGACTTTATGATCTTCAGGTCATTGGGTTAGAGCAGAGTGAATTTGGATATATTTTCTGAGAAAGGATTACTATCACTGGGTGGCCAATTGGATGTGGATGTTAAGAGAAAGTGGAGTAGAAGACACTTAAATTTTCCAGTTTGGGATATGTTGCATAGAATGCAGAAAGAGGGCCACAGCTCTCTTGCCAGTCTGTGACTATGCAGGTCTGTCCTTTCACTAGTATTCTCCCTTTGTAAAACAGCAGAGGCAACTCTCCAACCAAAAGGCATTTCTTTTAACAAACCTGCCCCTTTCAGGGTCAGCTCTTTCTGCCTACTTGTGTCTATGCAAACATCTTTTTTATTAAAAAGTAAATAAACCTGTTATTTTAAATATATAAGTATTTATATCTTTAATTATGTATTTAAACCAACATATAAGTATAGTAAATTAAAATATATAATATACAATCACGTATATTGCACTAAATATATATTTAATATATAATAAATATATCTTTAAATATATATAAAACAAAAGGAATATAGAGAGAGGGAAAAAGTTTGAAGGATAGTGAATATGAGGAGGGAAAAGTGCAAATGAGTTTGGTAAAGAATATTTATTTTGAGGAATATTACATATAATAGTTTGAGAATTATTATGTATAATAAATTGATCCACAAATACCTTTTGAATGAGTGAAAGAAAGAATGGATCACAACCACAGTGACTATGGGGAAGATGGACTAGATGAAATTTAGTCCATATTTAAAATATGGACTATTTTTAGTACTAAATAGGACATATTTAGTACATATTTAAAATATGTATATATATATATATATCTCAAATTCAGAATCTGTGACACCAGTTACCTAGCAGGTTTGGCAGATAGGGCATGGAAGAAACAGTTGGTACAAGAACTGGGTCCTAGGTATGGGTAGAGGTTGATTGGGGGGTGATAAAACAGAGGTGTAAGATAGGCTGAAGCTCCTGTCAACAAGGTTATCACAATTTTCTTAGAAATTTTTCAAGAGAATTAAGTAATAGAGAGGAATAGGAATAGGAAATGTGGGGACTGAAGATGCTTTAAAGTACTTAAATGAAAGACCACAGTTTCATGCACTTTGATAATTTTTGACAATAGAGAAGGATAGTGGGAGTGATACAAATCATGCTTTTAGAAGACTTACTTGTATTTAGGTGGACATGGACAAGGGGGAGGATTGAGACCAGCATTTTACTGCTTTGATAATCTAGGAATAATATGGTTTACTTCCAGGTTTTTGCTTCATGTTCCCAGTTGTTCTCCATTGCTTGCTACACCCTTCTCTGCCTCCACTGGATCTGGTCCATATGTCAGTCTTCTCCTTGTCACACTTTAGGACTCAGTTTTAACAAAAACCCTGAGCAGGATGTCCCCCAAGCCCTTGGGGCTGGACATCTCTCTCTCTCTCTCTCTCAAGACTTCCTGGGGTTGTGGACCATCCCACTGATACTCTACTAAGACTGCATGGTTGTGTGTTCTCTTGAATGTCTTTCTTTTCCAGCACATGATGAACTAGAGGACAGAGATTATTCCTGAGTAGCAGAACTCAGTAAGTTGATTTTAATAATACTGAATATATTTATTAACAGGGCACATGCAAAGAAAAGAGTGAATCAGAGGTGTATTTGGAGGAAAAACTGGTAAGATTTTATGATCAATTTAGCTAAAATACAAAAAGCTGCCACTTATAAAATTGGAGGTATTCACTGATGGTAAGGTGAGGCTCGGGAGCTGTTTGAAATAATACATTTCAGTCTGAAACAGCATCATATATATATAAGTAGATAACCATATACAACATGTAAAATAAAATTCAGCATAGTATTATGTTACTTAGTGTATGTAGATAGGAATAATTCATATAATATATAAATTTTATGAAATGCTATATGGTTACCTGCCTCTTTTTAAAGGTGTATTTTATACACCATTGCTTTTACAGCCTATGTTTGTATCTGATATTAATAATTAAAAGGATCCTCCAAAAAGGATTTTTCTTTCATGACTAAAGACAAAGAGTGAAAGCAGCATCTAGCATTTGTTTTGTAGCTGCTGTTCTCTAGGTGGTGCACGTACACCGAAAGCAGAAGAGGACACTGCCAAGCTCCTTTCTTGGGAGTGTGTTTCTACAGGCTGTGTATATATTATGTCATTACCGCTTTCACTATACATTAGTGCTATTTGAGATTTTATGTCATATTACTATGATTTAATATGGTATGTTTTTGGTCTGGGAGCAATTTTTTCCCCATAAAAATTAATGGTAATTGATTTGCTTTGCTTTGTCTCATCTTAGCTTACAAAGATTTCATAGCAATGTTTTGTTTTTAGACAGTGGGGGAAACCTGTGTATGTACATATTTATGTGAGTACACAAACATATACACACATATATGCACATGCAGGATATATACATATATATATTACATTTTGTTACATTTTATAGTTCCCAAACTCAATGTTTTGGTTCCAAGAGAAAAGTTAAATTTTGTGGCTTAAGGATCAGATTTGTAATAAGACAGATAAAAGTTTGAACCCCAGCCTTGCCAATTACTGACTATTGCTTAAGACAAACATTTACCCTTTAAAATTTCTTTATCTGAAGAAGGGATATAGCAATAAGAATTATCCTAGGATTTGATGTTGTTGTGTATATTAAGCACATTTAATTTGATACTTGTACTTTATTAAATGACAACTGCTATTCTTTTCCATGCATCTGGAGCAGAATTAAATAGGATAAGGGCAGCTAGTTAAAGCCAATAACTGTGGGGAAGCAAGCCCCTGAGCTGAGGACTTGAATATTTACCAGGGTACAAAAATTAGAGGCAAGAGAAGTAGATCCCTAAATATTAATGAAATCACTTTTGAGTAACGTCTATCAGACTGCAACTATCAAGCATTGAGTGTGATACAGGGTGACTTGGCTGTATGAACAGCTGGAGCCTCTGGTAGTGACATAGTTGAAAATTGTATTGGGTGCCATACTGCCCTGATGGGCAGGATCTGAAAAGACCTGCAAGAGCAAATGAGAAGTGGGAAAAGTGTGGATAGAAAAACAGCTGAGAGAGGTGATGGAGAGAAGAGAATGGCAGACTGATAGAGGTGGTCCATGTGACCAGGCCAGGTGAAAGTCCCCAGAAAGAGTGAACTGGTGGTGGCAAGAAGCCATGTTGGGAGAGTAGCCAGAAGAAGAATAGCTAGTATGGAAAGCATGACGCTGCAGCAAGGTGGCATGGAAAACTGGTAGTTGGAAATAACCAGGGATTTGGAAAGCTGAATTTGCATCAGCATTTGTTGAAAAAGTTTGGAGAAGTCACAGCTCAGAGCAATGGAGAAAGAAGAAGGAAAGAGAAGATGCTGGGGAGAGACTGGACCTTGCAGAATGCCTGCCTCAGGTTTGGAGGGGTAAAGGGGCACCATCATGGACATGTGTCTTTGTATCTTCTAGGACTAAAAATGGTAACGGGGGTAAGACAACCGGGCACTTGTGGCATTAAGGACTTCTTGTTTGATTTTCTGTTTTCCTGGTTTATTTTCCTTGTTAATAAAACCATGTTATTTAAATTGCATTTCACTAGCAACTGCTATGTGCAGGTGGTACAAATCTGAAAGAATCTGGGCCAAAGTAGCTGCATTTTAAGAGTGCCAAAGTCCCTTTGGCTTGTTAGTTGGAAGCTTCTGCCCCATTCACGACCAATATCAGGTGGAATAATTTTTGTCTTTTTATATAATAATAATTTTTTTTATACAAAAGGAAATTTAATCACATGCATGTGACTAGTTGAGGGGAATACATCCAAGCCACCTTTCTGCATCAAAGAAAGAGACGGTTAGATCTAGATTTAGGGTTGTGAGTATTGAGATGAAATTTCCTTTAAGTCCCATGCTGAAAACTGGAGTAGTATACTTCTTTTAGAAGACAGAAAAAGTATAGTTATCAAAAGTCAAAAGATTATTTTCATATATCTTGATTGAACTTTGTAATGAAAATATGAAATTTATGAATATGAAATTTATGAATAACTCTATGACAGAGAAGAGCCTGCTGCAAACCTCTAAAGATTGCTTGCCTGAATTTATATAAAAACTTGCCAACTAACTTGTCCTATTTTCCAGAAAGCCTGATTTTCTAGGGGATTTGAAATAGCAAAGGTTGACATCCTATTTCCACAATGATTCATGGGATATCAGGACTGAAAGTATCTTGGGGTATCAACCTCACAAAATAGAGGCACAGTGGGGGAAAGTTTCTCTAGCAAGTGGTGCTTGGAAAATTGAACACACACATGTAAAATGATAAAATTGATCATGCTCTAAGTCAATGCACAGAAATAAATTAAAAATAGATTAAAGACATAGAAGTTTTGCAAAAATAAAATTTATGAAACACATTGGTGACATATTTCTTGACATCAATGATAAAATGTTTTTGAATACTTGATTCCTCCGGCAAGGGAAATAAAATGAAAAATTGGGATTACCTTAAATTAAAATTAAAGGAAAATGAAAGTTCATTAAAAAGAACCTATTGAACAGGAAAAAGTATTGACTCATTTCACAACCAACAAGGGGATACTATTCAAGATATTTAAGAACCTTATTTAATTTAGCAGTAAGACTGCAAACAACCCAATTAATAAATGGGCAGCAGATATAAACTGACAATTCACTGAACAGGTTATCCAGAAGGCCAACAGAAACATGGAAGCAAGTCCAATTTCTCTTATAATAAGGCAGATGCAAGTCAAAACTCTAATGAGCTATCATTTTATATCCATGAGAGTGGCACATATTAAAAAGACCTCATTTGGAAAAGATGGAGAGAGAAACCCTAATGCACTGTTTGTGGGACTATATATTGACTTAGCCAGTTTGGAAAGCAGTCTAAGTTTACCTTATAAAATTAGAAATGGGAATACCATCTAACCCAGGAATCACATTTTTGGTCATCTATCTGAAGAATGTGAACCAATCAACTCAAAAAAGTGTATGCTTTACATTGTTTATTGCAGCATTATTTACAATAGCCAAGAGAAGGAAACAACCTGAGTGCTCACTGATAAGAGGATTAGATCAAGAAGAAACCATATATCCACACAATGGAAAACATTTCAGAAAAACAAAATGTTACTGTTTGCAGTCCAGTGGAAGGAGTCTGTGACAATTATGAGCAGAAAAGCAAGTCAGAATGACAAAGACAAATATAGAGTGTTTATAGAGTGAAAGATTTTATAAAGTAAATAATTACAAAAACTAGCAGACACTAAGGATGCGATGTTTCTGATGTTCAAGGGAGAAATTGTCAAAGGGCAGAGGAAAGAATGATGGTGGGCAAAGGGAAAAGAGAGAGAAAAGAACCTTCTAAAGACTGAAAGTAACCAAAGAGTTAAAAAAAATGTGGTTATTTGGTTCTGAGTGCTTGTGCCTAGGGAATGTGTGTTATATATTTGCCTTCCACCCTGCAGCATGCCTAGGACAGTATTCAGTAAGAAATGACTGACTGAATGAATACGTTCTTGGTTCTGCTTAGTCCTTGGCAAGTCCTCTTGGGCACATATATGTGAATCACAGTAAGACTTCTTGGCTTGAAATTCTCTGAAAGGGATGTTGGGGGTGGAAATAAAGCCTCTTAGAGACCCAGGATTTAAAGCACCAAGGACCTCTTGCTAGATCACCTCTCCACATACTTCATCATCCACGGAAAGCTTCAGAAAGCCTGTTGAGAATATACTTCTACGTTTTTCTACTTGAAGTAACATTACTACTGCAGATATTTCTACTTGCTGTCAAGACTAGCAAGTCAGGTCAACTGAATAATGAGCAGATTAATCAAAACTTCAGATGCTGCTTCCAGCTCATAACTTATAGACTGACAGGTTCATAATCCTTAAAATCACATTTTTTTCTTAAAGTAGAGAGCTCCTCTTTAATCAGCTATTCTTTTTTTTTAAAACAAAACAAAACAAAACAAAACACAGATGTCCTCAATAAAAGGAATGCAGTCTCTTCTCCTTCAGTAGAGTGCACTTAAATTCTTTATACCTATTCAGGAGTACAAAATGTTTCAAGAAGTGGTACTGAGACACTGGTCCACCCACATGTACACGCTAAGAGAAATATGGGTCAAGCCTGTAGACTCAGACTCAACTTGCTGTTTTTAGTTCACAAAGTAATTATGACTAAGAAGTCATCCAGAAACATCTAGGCTGGTCTTAGGTCATTGTGGTTATGTACAAAAGGTGATAACCTGCTCCTATCAAACTAATGTCTGATAAAGTAAAAACTTAACTGCTCAAGATTGGCACTGTATATTTGGGAACTCTGAAGCATTTGGATTTCTGTGTCTGAAACAGCGTATTAAATTATACTATTTTGAATAGAAATGAAAATTTTTTCTGTAAAAATTTTTTTCTTTAGAAATTCATGTAGTTCATAGTTTTTGATTATGGATTGCTTCAGAAGCTTCAGTACTAAAAAATTATCAAGATAATAGTTGTATGTCATAAAAAGAAAAAAGTATGGTGACAATTACAATGAAAAAATAAGCCTCCTACTACAATTTTCATTTCAATAACAAGTCTTTTAACTTCATAAACAATTTCTCCTAGTAAATAAATTATTTCTAAGTAACTTTTCTATAGTTATATCCAGGTTTTAAAATTTTAGGTTATTTGACTTTCTATAATAGTGGCTTTTTCTGTCTTTTTCCTCTTTCCTGTGTTTTACTTTCAGGCTTCCTCTACATACTGAGCGACTATGGTTCTAGTATTGGCTGGCATGTTAATTAGAGTCTTCTAATAGTTTGTAGTTAATTCTACCTTTGTGCCTATGCTGCAGAGGTGAATAATTTTCTTGTTTCCATTGACTGTTTTGGGTGGGCAGTTCCTTTTAGGTGAGAGAACATCATGTGTGGGTGTGGTTTCTATGATACACTTTGTCTTCTTTTCTCATTATTTCTCATCCTTTATGCTGTTTGTACTAATCTGCTTTCCTGTGTTCCCCTAAGAGGGGCTTTGATTAGCAGTGGCTTTAATGCTTGTCCTGTGATTCTTTTTGGCAGGGGAGTATCAGTGTCTTTGTTTAGTCTCTGTCCTTGATTATTTTGTCTGCTTATGGGCTGTATGGGGGTCGCTGGGCCACTGCCTAGGCTCTCCTGCCCCCATGCCTGGGGACTTGAGACTTGGAGTTTTTGGAGCTGTTAAGTGGCTCACTTTTTCCTTTCTTAAGTAGGATTTCTTCTGAGTATTTCCTTAAGTAGTTATGCTTCTGTTCAACAAACTATATATATTCAAATAGCATTCACAGTAATAACATAACAGTATCATTCTCAAACATTTTGATTATCTTGTTTTTCACGTAAATAATTTTTTGTCTACATATTTTTAATTTATAAAAGTTATATCATGGACATCTCATCATGCTGAAATTATCTTTTTTGTCCTTAGAACAATTCTTTCTAGAAGGATGTATTCTACTGGTTCAATATCATTTGTTCATTCTTTAGATCTATTACCTGATACCAATATTTTAAGTTGGAGCTGATTTACATGACTTGATAAATATCTCCTTTTAAATCGCAAGTGGTATATTGAGAGGCCTAGCATGTATCAATTACAATGAGGATTCTTAAAAGCTAATACCAAAAACTATTTGTTTCTTTTCTCATGTGTCACTTGTGCCAGAGTAAGACCTCTGAATCCATCATGAACCCAGCATGGTTTTGCTTTGCAATCAGTGACTTTATAACTTGGAATAGCCTTAGTCACTCTTTCTGGTCTTGATACTGGAATAAAAGAATAGAGGTTAGAGTCCATTTTCAGTGCCAGCATTGTCCAGGCCATTCATATTATTTGTGAATATACTGAAAGCAGTAATTTCAACTGAAGTCTTCTTTGTTACTTATTCCAGATAGATTTTTATGACAAACTAATGCTCTTCTTTTGCCATACAGACTGTGTGGTTAGGCTCCTACTTTGGAGCTGCTGCAAAAGAAAGTACAAATTTACTCGGTTGTTTTCAAGGAAAAAGAAATGTATTACATTTAACAGATGCTATGGGCTGAATATTTCTGTCCCCCCCACTTCCCATATGTTGAACTCTACCTTAACTGCCTCCCTCCCACTGTATTAAGAAGTGGGTCTTTGAGAGGTACTTGTGATTAGTTGAGGTCATGTGGTTTGTGCCCTCAAGAGAGGGATTCATGTCCTTATAGCTTCTGAGATTGCTTCCCTTCTCTTGTCCCTACTATGTGATGATTTGAGAAACTGGCTGTCTGTATCTGGAAGAGGGTCCTTACCTTGCACCACACTGATCCAGCATCTATAACTGAGAGAATAAATTTCATTTATAAATCACCTAGTTATGATATTTTGTTATAGCAGCCCAAACTAAGACACAGGAAAGATATACATGAATTCCAATCAAGGCCATATTCCTTGTTGATTGTCCTGGACTCTCCCTAATGGCATGAGTGCAAGACTAGGCATGGCGGTACTTGCTCTTTCAACATGCAGCACCAGAAGAATCATGTTCCAACACTCGGGAATATCAATTGAGTTCCGTCTGTGACTGGTACCAAGCAAAACATTGGAAACACAATGGCAAACAAAATTCAAACACAGTCACTATTCTGTGCTCTGAAATTTTGAAGGTATCAGACATTAAATATTTACATGTGAATGCATCATTACAGAGGAAAAGGTCCTGTGAGTCTATGGTGTAATTGTTAAAAGTAAAGCCTGTGGTTACAAACTTTTCTAAGGGTAATGCTGTTACTCAGAGGAACTCTGGGAATTTTATCATTTTTGTTTACCTCACAAATGATTGGAAACATTTCGTGGGAGAAGAACAGAGAGTTATCTCATAGGTCACAGGACTGATCTTTACACAACATGGTGTCCAATACCCAACACGTTACTTTCAAATATCTATCAATATCCATCTGAATGTGTTTAATTATCTGAGCATCAACCTGATCTCCATTTTACATAGAGATACAAATTATTTTTTTGAATGATTTTAGCATATATACAACTTCCTAAGAATGTAACCTCAGTCCAAATTGAAGGATGTTTTTATTTTATTTTACTTGCAACTTTAATAAGAGTTGTTGACCATTTTGGAAACGCTTGTCATTGTCAGTCAAGCTGCTGATGGTATTTGAGTCACTGGTACAATAGCCTGCTTTGGCCTGTATTTGGGATTCTGTTATTCTCTTATTTTACTTGTGGAATTATAACAAGCATACAATGACTTTATTGACTCTTTTCATGTGGTTTGACATCATTTACATACTGAAAAATGTATTGTTCTTTATTATAAATTGATTATTTAAAAAATGATGCTGTAATAAAAATGGTATGTAAATTTATGTAAACAAATAATTATAATTTTAGGACAGTAATGGTGATATTACAAAATATTTGTTATTTAAAAAATGAGTCTTACAGATTTGAGAAGGATGAATATGTAACAAAAACCTTTTCTGAACTAGGAGAACCTCATCTGAGGGCAGAATGATGACCCAGAGTTCTCTAGACAGAGTGAATGGGTAGTGGGGTGGTGTGCAGAGTCAGAATATGTAGGAGGCTGTGGAGATGGAGCCAGGACAGCTCAAGGAAGTGAAAGAAAGCTGGTGTATCTGGTACATAGAGAGGAAGGAACAGAGTAGCATGAAGGTAGCATGAAGTAAGGCTACTACAGAGGGAGAGAAGGTACCTTCTAGGATTTGCAAATCAAGCTAACTTAGATTGTAATTCTAAAGTTAATGGGAAATCATTGAAGGGCAAAGAGTAATATAATGAGTTTTTCATCTGAAAAAAATTAATTGCCTGTAGCATGCAGGAAAAATTACAGGGGGTAGATTAAAGGATGAATGTGGAGCAAGAGAAATCTGGGTGAGAGATGACTAGAGTCTGGGTAAGAAATACTTGGAGGGTGATACAGGTAGACTTTGGAATGAATTGCTGGATGTTTAGGGGAAGGAGAAAGAGTATGGTTTCACTGATCAAACAAAGGGCTTTGGTTTGTATAATTTGCTGCTGAAGTCATTCTCTGAATTGTAAACCCCTAGAAAGGAAGAGAACCTGGTATAAGTAGGGTCAAAATCATACATCTGGACATGGAATCTTGACATGATAATGACATTGTGATGCCTTTGAGGACATCAAAGAGCAGATGAATAGGTTATTAACCTTGCAGAAGCTTAGAAAAAAAATCTGGCCAGAAATCAACCCTTGGGGTTGTTGGTGTAATAAAAGGGACAATCTTGACTGTAATCTGAGAGGAAGTGAGAGTAGAGTAAAATGGGTAAAAAGGATGAAGGCTGAAGAAATTCATCATGTTAGGTATAGGATGGTGATTCCTAAAGTGTGGTTTCCAGATCAATGGTTGCAGCATCCTTGGGAACTTGTTAGAAAAATAAAAGCAACCCCATAAATTTGACCGTAAAACTGAGGCTACCAGGGGATGGTGGAGAACACGATCGGGAGGGGACCCAATGGGCTATGGTGTGGAGTTGTGGGTGCTTCCGGGGTGGGCACTCCCCTGGTCTGGAATTTTTCTCCAGGTAGACTGGTGAATGAACTTGGGGCTTGGGCTTGGGGAAGGGGGCTGCCCCCTCCTGACTCCAACAGGTTGTCTTTCAGTCAGGTTGATAAATGGACTTAGGGGTCTGGTCACTCTGTTCCTAACTGGCTGCCTAGACTCATTTCCTAACTTCTTCTGTCAGTATCACAGAAGTCAAGGATTAAAAAAAAATGTTTTAAGAAGGTATTAGTTTACTGATATGGGGTCTACATATTAGTAGACTAATACAGAGAAACAAAACAGAGACAGACAAACCAAATGAATAAAAGTAAAAAAGCAAAACCAAATCTATAAATCTGACTGTAAAATGAGGCTACCAGGGGAGGCTGGAGAGAAAGATCAGGATGACACGCAATGAACTGTGGTGCAGCAGTGCGAATACCTTGGGGATGGGAGTACTAACATCCATCTGAAGAGGTGGGGTCCTATACCTCTGATTCATAGTGTTTTAAATCAATGTTACCTTGATAAAAAATGAGAAGAGAAAAAGGAAAAAAAAGTATTATTCTACAGGAAAACTGCACCAAGCAGTGTGCCAGTGAATTCTGGCATTGAGCAATACAACTTATCAGCTTCATAACTCCAAAGCTATTTTGGGCAGCTCACCTTTTATAATTTTTGTGAGCCTGAGATTTCAAAATTTATAGTTAGTTGTAATGCAACACATTTAAAAGTAAATAAAGTTTACTATGAACTACGTTGCAATTTGACATGCAATCACAAGAAGGGAGTAGTACAGGAAGGTAAGGATAGAAAGAGACCTTTTCTCTGGACTCAGCCACGAACGTGGGAGCACACTGCTGATCCTGCTGTGGGGCCTTCTGGGAAGAGTGTGGTGGTCCCTAGCCTTGGTTTTCCTTACGACTCTCCTGGAGGCCTTTATGATATGCTGATATTCAGGCCTCCCTCTACATCAGGAAGTCAGAATCTCTGGAATTAAACATATCCCCAAGTTAAGAACATTCAGCTAAGGCTTGAGTACCTGTGAGCTGGTTCTTTGCTGAATCAAGCTTCTACTAGTTGGGCCATCAACCTTTCAGGTAGATTTAGAGGAGTGTTTATTAAATCAGTCTCACCTGGCTAAGTAGAGAATTCCAGGTCTAATAGGCCATTGAATTGTTCTGTTTTTTTGGATTGTAGTGAAAATCACTTGTATATGCCTTTCTATCCTGTTAAATCCACCCCTCCTACCAACTTATTGACATTTAAAAGATTTAAGCCAACAGTATGCACTTTCCAGTGCTAAGATAAGTAAGTAAAGAGAAGCCATGCAGTTTTATGGGTTTGTATTGTCTCACCACAGCGTGCTACAAACTGCCTTTGTTAAAATTATCTGAAGAGGTAGACAGGAAAGCTCATTTTGTTACAGCAGTACCTTTTCATTGTTTTAGGTAATGACAAATTTAAGGAGTAAGAAAAATATTTTTTATGCTGTTGAATATAGAAATAGAGAGACTGAATCCACTGAACAAACTGTGCACAAACTACATGTGCTGAGAATGCTAAGAGTTGGTTTAGAAAGTTATTTTGTAGTCTCTGATCCTGGGTTCTGGCTGCCTAAGTTCATTTGATTCATGGTCTTTTTTACCTATGCACAGACTACAACTTACCATCAGGGGGCGCTGAAAGCGTTTCTCTCTGATTTCCAGCATCCAGTCTTTTCCGGTGAGTATAGCTGATGAAAAAAAGCTCCAGCGAAGTTGGAGAAGTGCCCGAGTCCCTACTTGAAATTTGTCTTTCTCTCATGAACATTATCATCCAGAATGTACCAGCAACTGCTGAAATGCCTTTGATGTACTCCGGGTATTATCATTTTTTTTTTTTTACTGTAATGCTGAATAATCTTGTATGCCTCAGCTTCTTTTTGACAAGGTTTTGTGTAACTTTGTTATTCGTTGTGGTAAGAAAGGGAGATTCTTTTCTTCTTAAAGAAAAATAATTAACTTTCTCTACCTAAATATCAATTAGAATAATAGGGTTTGCAAAGTCTGTGCTGAGTGTGTGTTGGGTTTTCTTAACACTTCATTCTTTGTACCCAATCTACTTCAATTTCTCTTTAGATTATCCAGCTCAAGAACTCTGAATACTTTCAAATGAACAGTGAACTATGATACCTACAAGGTAACTGAAAATTGCTCAAAAGTTATGATATGATGTGTAGTCATAAAGAATTTTTAGTAATCTGGGTAATTCACTTAAGTTTTTAGAGAAATATTTCTCATATTCTGATAGATACTGATAGATTATACTTCAGTTAAAAATATTGGTATTTTTGTTTTCAATGATCTTCTCTGAGGGGAGAGAGTCACTATTAAAGTAAGATACAGCTAGTAAGATTCTATTATTTTGAAGAAATGGAAGATATTACTTACTGGAATATGATTATTTTCAAGTATTATGAAAGACTTTATAGAATTAATAATAATTACATTGAATTCAAAATTAAAGTCATTTCAAGTGAAAATATTTAATAATACATAAATATGTTCTAGCAAGGATTGACTAAATATAGCACTAATTCAGAAAGTTCTCTGATCCTGTATTGAAAGATAAAAAGGATAACAGCTTGGCACAAATTGGCAGGAGTGATTCAAGTGTTACAAATCTGGTGAGTAGAGATGACCTTTAGCTATTGTCCACATTTCATACTTTATGCATATGTGAAATCATGTACCACCTTCAGTTACATTAAACTGTGGTTTCCCCAAGTCCATAGTTACTTTTCAGACAAATTGTTTTTTTTTTGATATGAAATAAACTTGAAACTTAATTTGCAAGATGCTTAAGGAATCTGAAGACTACCTAGTCATGATGAAGTTACTGAACTGACTTTATTTATATGGCTGGTTATTGAATGTGACTGAACTCATGTGACTTTATAGTTTGTCTATAGGTGCTTTATTTTTTCTTCTATTTTAAATGAGCTTCATGGATTTTTTTTTTGCCCAATGTTCTTACAACATTAAAAAATGATGTTAATTTGCTAATATGACTGCCATGTCTATGACAATAAAATGCCAGGGGTGAGTATAGCCTCTTAGAATAATAGTTCACTTTTATAGGTAATTCTTTCACTCCACTAATTCCAAAAATGTTGTTCAAGTGAAGAACACAGGGTATGTGTGTGTGTGT
This sequence comes from Uropsilus gracilis, assembly GCA_004024945.1. Lineage (NCBI taxonomy): Eukaryota > Metazoa > Chordata > Mammalia > Eulipotyphla > Talpidae > Uropsilus > Uropsilus gracilis. Next base: position 52,228 of record PVHY01001765.1, read on the forward strand.
GTGTGTGTGTGTGTGTGTGTGTGTGTGTGTGTGTGTGTGTAGTGGTATTGGTGGTAGTTGACGATATTTTCTTCATCAGTACTTATTTTATGTAAATATATAAATTCGACAGTTATTAGCAGGTATGGATCTTAGAGACTGTAGAAACTTTTCCTTGATTGAGAAAATGGAATTACCACCTACAATGCTAATTCAGTCTCATTTTGATGATTGAGACTTTCCTTACTTACCTGGTGGTAAATTAGCTTCTAATATACAGTTGGCAAGCTGGGAGTTAAGCAGAAAAACAGATGTTTCACTGTCAAAAAAGTTCACTCAAGATGCAGTATATGAGGCCCATGTCCTTTATTCAATAGAGTGTTTCTCCAGCCCAGTGAGTCTCTTTGATCTTGGTTTACCCACACTTCTGTGAAGCCAGGCCTCTTAATCTCCCAGGCAGCAGAAACCACAGATGGTGTGGTGGGTGGAGAACAGACTAGATTCAGAGAGCCACACTGAAAGGCAACAAGAAATGGTGACTATATAAAGAGGATCACTATATAAAACACACTCAAATTAAAAAAAATTGATAGTAATTGGTTAGGATCATGGTGCATAGGAGCCAGCCTCACTCAGCAATCCAGAGATGCTACTATATGTCATCCATGATTTCTAGTAATGAAATACTGGAGTCTTAAGGTTCTGGGTCACCCCAGTGATGGGTGAGCATCCCCATCTCTCACTTCAACTCTTTGTTTTATCTATTTTGTATGTTTGAATTCCATAATAGTCTTTCTCAGCTTAAATGTATCATTGAATACCAACATTTTAATATATAATTTAATTCCATAGTGAGACTGAGTCATACAGAAAAGATTAAACTATACTCAGATTTCTTTGTTTAAAAGGAGAGAGGTATATAAAATATATCAAAAATACTTGAGTTAAATTGGAGAGTATAAAGTTTTGGCAGTATAGGTACTAAGTAAATATTTATTGAATGACAAAAATGTGCAAAGAGAAAAGCTCTATGTATCGGAAAAATCATCTTCTCTCACATCACAGAATAAGTAAGACAGAGCTGAATGTGTCTCCTATGTTGAATTCTGTTGTGCTTAAAGATACCTGGGTTCAGTCTTCTACAATCAGCTCAAAGAGAGAAGTGACAGCATTTGGCAAGCACTTGTCCAAAGTGCTTTGAAGTATCATTCAGAAATCTTGAAAACATCTTTAAGGAATATGTCATGAAAGCGTTTAGAATGAAAGTTGATGATCCATTCTCTTACGAATGTGGAAGTCGAGACTAAAATAAGCTCTAGAGGTCAGTACAATTTATATTGTCTATAGAATCAATATCTTTAATTAAAGAAAAGGTTATTTATTTTCTTAAAGGTAATGGATTTGATTGCTATTTTGTGCATTACATGTCTGTTGCCAAGAATGAGGCAGAGCTAAGTGTGGACTCTTAACTGTTTATATATTTTGTTAAAATAAATATTGTAACATAAAATTGGTATATATCCATATAGATTCATCCATATTATCTATATATTATAGATATACACATAAAATGTACAAAGTACCAATGTATGACTTGATGATTTATTATAGGAGTTGGCAAACATTTTATGCAAAAGGCCAGATGGTCAATATATTAGGCTTTACAGGCCATATGGTCTCTGTCATAACTGTTCAGTTCTTTGGCTGTTAATGAAAAAACAGACATAAACAATATGTAAACTAACACGTGGCTGTGTTTCAATAAAGTTTTATTTACAAAAACAGGTGGTAGGCTAGGTTTGGGCCATGAATGGGTTTGCTGGTCTCTGATTTATGACATTAAAAAACCAGTGCTGCTTTGACTCCAGACCAGAGATAAGACATTATCAACATTTCAGGATCATCTTGGTATCCACTCCCAATCTCTGTACGTCTTTGCTTCCTAACTTTTGACATTTGTGGTAATATATATCTCTTGTTTCTTTATCATTGTATCAGCCAAACGTACATTCAGTAATGGAATCATACAATATGTCTTCTTTTTTGCCCAACATTATCAGTCTATCATCAATTTAAGCATTGTTTGTGCAAAATGTGGTAATTTCATTTTTATTGATGCAAAGAATCTCATGTGAATATATTTAGATTATAAAGTTTTCATTCTAATGGTGGCAGATATTTGATGGCTATTTTAATCTTTCAGCTCTTATGAGCCAGGACAGGGTTTTATAAGTGTTCTTGCGTGTGTCTCTGGGTGCCATTGTATATGCATGCATATTGGGAATATGTTTAGGAGTGGAACTGCTGAGTATGGTTTTTAGTGGAATTTTAATAGAAAATGCTACCAATTTCCCAAAGTGGATGTACTAACATATAGTACTATCTGCAATGCACAAGAGTTTCTATTGTTCTAATATCAGGGGTCAAACTATGGTCAAACGTGGAAACAAATCTGTCCCCATTTGCTATTGTTCCTCCTCACCATAACTTACCTTACTGCTAGGCAGGGATTGTGCTGGTTGCTACTGATGCCCTGGGGACTCAGAGACTGAGAAGTGGAATCTCAACCAACCTTTCCTTTGCCCAGTTGTGCAAGTTGAAACGCTCAGCTTCCTGGGAGAAGAGAAGCATGGCTGAGTAACCATGGGGCAGAGAGGAAAACTGGCCATAGTAGCCACCCTTCACCAACTTGCCCTCTAGGTCGCTTGGACCTCTCTCCAGCCAGCTGAAACTAATGGCACCTACCTCTCACCTGGCATACTATATGATCCACTCTAGTCAAATGCTATGCTATCCACAAATTTATATAATGAGATATTAGGGTTTTCTCTATTATGTAAGTACCTGCATAATATACTTGCATTTGCTGCTTTACTGCCCAGTCTAAAACAATTTGGAAAATATTTTCCAGTTCTTTTTTTCCAGTGTCTGTAGCATTCATATGTTGCAGGTCCTTTTAATATCATTATTTGGATAGGTCTATTATTTATGCATTGTCATTTTAATTTTCCTAGTCTCAAACGACATTGGGTATCTTGTCATGTTAATTGGCTCCTGGGATATCATTTTCTAAGGAGTGTCCCTTCAGGGCCTTGGGCCATTTTTCTTTAGACCTTCACTTTCTTATTGATATGTCGGTATTCTTTATATATTCTGGATATAAGCCTTTATTGGTTATGTTTTGCAAGTTTCTTTTTCTATAAAATGGTTGAGTTTTTTACTTTCCTCATGCTATCATTTGATGAACACAAGTTCTATATTTTTATTTACCCATTTTTTTCTTTATATTTGTTTATGAAATGTTTTACCTGAAACATACAACTATCCCCCTAAATTAGCTTATCAAATGGTAGCTCTTGAATGATAGCATGCACTAGAATCATCTGGAGAACTTGGGATGAGTTGGAGACTCTGAAGATCTGGTGCTTGTCTGGGGACTGCACCTTAAGAATCACTAATCTAGAAGCTTCGTTGTTATGTCTTTTCTATTTATGTCAGTAATCCACCAGAAATTTTGAAATGAGGGTCAGTTTTCATTTCTTTCCTATGAAAATCCCAGTAATGTTTGTTGAAAAGATTATTCTCTCTCAACTATTCCCCAAATCAAGTGTCTGTCCACATATGCATCAATCTGTCCTGGACCCTCCAGTCTGTTCCATTGGTCCTGCCCACCTGGGGCTGCTACCACCTGATCTTCATCACTGGAGTTCTGTTACAGGTCCTGATTATTTGCAGGAGCCACCCCCAATCTTCCCTTCTCTTTCAGTAGACATTTATTGCCAACTTGTCGATCTTTACCTACACAGAGTATTGAAGGGTGGTTTAGAAGTGCCTTGAATCTGCAAATCAGTTTGGAAGAACTGTTATATTTACAAAATTGAATCCCCTAATCCAGTGCTCCTCAATTTTTCTCCCCTTAACATTTCCTCCAAGTAATCTATTTTTTACTTTCCTCCATAATTATCCTCCACCTACATGAAATTTTAATGCCACATGTTTACCGTGTTCTGTGCCTCACACATAGGAACAATCTGATTTTTTTCTTTCTCCTGAGGACCCTGCTGGAGGTGATTTCATGCTCATTATGAAAATGCGGCCAACCCATTTATTTAGTTATTCTTTGGTTTCTCTTAATAATGCTTTGTTTTCAATAAATTGTCTAATATTTAATTAAACATTGAACCTTTAGTAAATCTTTAATATTTAAAAAGTTATTAAATATTTTCTCTGTCATAGTCATACACATATATTTTTAGGTTGATTCTTAGGTATTTGGTATTTTGTGACATAGGGTTCAAGCCCTCCGGGTTGGCGGTATGGTGGCCAAGGGGGGTCAGGTGAGCAGGTGTGGTCTGTGCTGTGGACAGTGCCCTGGCCTCTCGGCTCCACATCTAAGTGCCTGGCACCTGGCTGCCCCTACTCATCAGGTTCCAATGCCCCCACTTTTTAAAGACATATGCATAAAAGGCCTATCCTAATTCCAACCCCATCTGCCATTTGTGTTATAAAGCACAACAATAGTTATGGTATTAAGTGCAGAACAGATGTTTGGAAAAAGGAGAGTCACATCTTGGAAAGCATTCATAATTAAGGCATAAGTAACAGTCATTATTTTTTCATGGTTTGAGCGTGAAAATGTAGCAGTAGATGGCACTGTTTCTTAATAGATAGAGAAAGCCCTCAACGCAGCAGGTTTGAGGGAAACATTTTTCTGTTAAATTGGAATTAAGAATAATATAAATAAAACTAGAAAAAGTTCTGCAGATTCCCTTGTGATCACTTCTCTGGTGAGCTTAATTAAAGTCAATGAAGAAGCGTAAGTTCTTTCGCCCTTTTACTTTTGGTGGGCTGTTGCTCTAATTGTGTCTTTTCTCAGAACAGGCTGAAGTAAGTGACAACATATTGTTGTAGATGATGTGGTCAGAATAAAATCATCCACATGGAGCCTCAGGTGCCTTCTGGTGTGTGGCCTTGTGCTCTTCACAGAAGGTGGTGCTGGTTTCCATTTCCAGAACCATCTGTGGGAGATAGTGTGGAGCACAAGAGGGGAGAAACCAAAAGCCTCTCCTCAGCATATCTTCTGTGTAGCACACCTGACAACTTGGTCACAGAACCTGCCTCTGCATGTATGGTTGCATGATCTGGCAGATCATTTAGTTTCCCTGAACTCAGTTTCCTTACTTGAAAAATGAAGCTAATATGTATGTGGCAAAGGGTGTTTGAAATTACTGGAGACAGAGTCCATAGAGTGCTTAGCCTGTCGTGAGCTTCTGGGATGAGTCCATGCTCCTTAGTGCCTTCAAAGCGGGGACTTACATGCTCGGGGGCAAAAGTCATTAAACTTGGTAGCATGAATTGCTCTCAGGTGTGAATTCTTCAAACCAGGCAACCCTTAAACAGCAAACCCTGATCTCTGATTCCTGGTTCTCCAGAGAAGTTTGTAAAACACAGCAATACCCTGGACCTGGAGAAACTGACTTGACTGGTTTAGGGTTGCCTGGTCCCAGGGGCCTCTTCCGGGCACTCTCATTCAGATTTTCTGTATACAGTGCGTGATCATTGCATGGTGTTGCCTGCAGAGGGAGAAGAGGTCTCAGGCATAGTTGTGGGTTCGTATTTAAGTTTCCGTGAGGTGTTGGATCTGAGGTTTTCCTCTTGGGTTCTGTAGGGTTCAGGTGGGTTGTTGACAGGTATCTTTTACAGCTGACTCTGCCCGGGCAGAGGTGTATTTAAAATATGAGGGACCCGTTGTGCTTTCTGAAAATAGAAAAGTGATGCTCCATGAGCAAATCATAGAGAGCATCCTGAGATATTATACTTTTTCTCAGTCTTTGCAGGGTTTCTGCCTCTGTATGTATGTCTGTGTGACTCTTGTCGCTTCTGTCTTGTCTCTCTCTCCTCTGTGTGTCACTCTATTCCATATCTATCTGCTTTTCTTTCTATTTCTGTTTTTCTTTCTCTGTTTCTGTCTATCTCTCTTGACTCCTTTGTCTGGGCTGGGTTGGCAAAGTCATCAAGTAGATCAATATATTGGGCTTCTCCAGAGAAACAGAACCAATAGGAATTTTACATATATATGAATCTATATTTACATCTAAGTGATTATATACATATATAAGTGAATATATATTCATATACATAGAGATCTATTATAAGAAGTTGACTTACATGATTATGGAGGTTGACAAATTCCAAGGTCTCAGCCGGCAAGTCAGAGTTTCAGGAGATTTCATAGTGTAAGTTTCACTGTGCGTTGAAAGGCAGAGGACTGATACCCCAGTTTAAAGACAGTCAGGCAAAAGATAAATCTCCTCTACCTTTTTGTTCTCTTCAAGCCTTCTGTGGTTTGGATGAGGCCCACCTATCTTGGGTAATAACATGCATTGGGTAATAACATGCATTAGAATCATCTGGAGAACTTGTTAGATAGAGTACAGCTTGCTATGGCCAGACTGACACAGCAGGTCTGGGATGAGTTGGAGACTGTTTACTCAGTCTACTTGGTTCACATGTTAATTCCATCCTGAAACACCCTTAAAGACACACCCAGAAAAATATTTCATCATGTAACTGGGCACACTGTGATCCAATCAAATTGTGATCCAATCAAATTGACACATAAAGTTAACCATCACACCGTGGAAGGCAATATGGCCACTATCCTAGAACTTCTGGGTTGTAGAAGTCTTTGATTAGTGGGTTATGGGTCAAGTTTAGCCTCCAGGTACATCCTGGCCTCCCACCCTCATAATGGTATTTATTATGTCTGGTGAATTTTACCTTAGATTACCTGACAGCTATTTTTTTTTAGGTCATGATCAGGTATCAGGTCAGTAAATTCAGGACCTCTTCTCTAGCTCTGCTAATGTAATATAATGGAGCTAGGTCAAACATGGCTTATGTATGTCACTAAGAAAATAAAAATGACATTTACAATTTCCATAGACAATATCAATCAGTCAACAGAATTCAAACAGGCTGATAGTGCAATTACCTGGGTTTTTCCTCAGTATTCTGTGTTGTGAAGAAAACTTGCTTCCTAATTGACATCCAGAGGGAAGAAAAATGTAGGCATGTTTATCCATTTACCAGGGAACATTCAGAGAAAGGGTCTCTCTGTCACTGACGGTCACCATAAGCTTCATGTTCCTTCTTGGCTGGAACTTTTCCTGACATCCCCAGGCTGCTAAATCCTTTATCAACTATGACACACACTACTAGGCTACTCTGGATATAAACTGTTTTATAGAAATAGCTTGGAGTTTAAAAACACAAGTTTGTCAGGACATAAATTTTATGATGTTTAAGACAGAACTTAAAAGGGTTTTTTTTTTTTTTTTTTAAAGTGAAGTGTTCTGTCCAACGGGAATAAGAGAAAAAGCAGGTCCATAACTATATAATAGAAATATAACAATCGGAGCTAAAGACTATGCAATTATGTCTGTGTTTTGCATTCTTTTATTTTTTTAATCTTGTGACAAATGATTACAATTTCCTTGTTTTTTATATGGTACACAGAAATGTTTCCAACAGTGCTAGGTTTGGAAAAGTGTAGGGCGAAAAGCAATCTCAATTATTAAAAATTAGGAATTACATTTCTGTGCCCTTGTGCTGGCAGGCAGAAGGTGAAGGGAGAGACTCTACAGTAGAGGAGATTGGGGGGGGAAATATGAGTATACAGAATTTTTGAGGAGAAAGCAGAGACTGGACCCCAGCAACCTTCAGGGGTTCTCCACAGGAGGTCAGCAGCCTCCTTCTGTAACTGGGTGAGAATGAGGGGTAACTCAAACTGTTAAGGGGAACCTGTTCTAAGGGTTCAGCCATCTGCACACACAAAGGCAAAGACGTCTTAGTCTTAATGTGCCAGATCTTTTATTGGTGTGGAGGGGGCAGAAAGAGAGAGTGAGAGATTGAGTTTTAAATATCAGAGTCCATATCAAATCCCCAAAGTTTCCCATCCCCTCATGAACAAACACCTCAACCTAAAACTGGGTGATTGAGGCTAAAAAGCACCTTGGAGCAAGTCTAAGGCACATATTGGTAGGAATCACAAAGAAGGGGTAGTCAGGTACCTGAGAACAGGGACAGAGAAGAGGCCCCAAATTCAAAAGGTATCATATAATTGACCATAGTGTTGTGGTGATGGCTGCCATTGTCTATGCCCAGAGTCATCAAGTCCCAGAAGGATCCTGTCTGTGTGTCTCTTCTCCATATGTGTCTCTTCCTTCATCCCACCTTAGTTTATATATCCACCTCACTCCTTTTTAGTTGCTGCCTATATGGTCTCATGGCATACTGGGACTCATAATCCAAGGCCCTTGAGACAATGTGGACATGGGTGTGAGGGAATTTCTTCAGGACATCATTTACTGGTGTTTGCTCCTTTCTGTTCGTCTGATCCTCCCAGAAACACTGGTCAATGCTTAAGCCATCCTAGAAAACGTCTGTATGCCTTCACTCTCTGGGAGCAATTTCAGAATCAATCTGGGTCATTTCCTATCAGACTAGCACTATATTTGGATCTGCTATGGGAACTGAGCTAAACCATGGCCATCAATTCTGCTGGAGTTCTTGAAGCCTCGCAATCAATTTAAGGGTAGATTGTTTTTTGTACTTCAAAGGAAATCCAGCTATTAAAATAAAAACTGAAGCAAGAGGCAAGGATGATCCAGTAACATTCTATACTGTAGGGTTGGCTGAGCACAAATTGCAAATGTGTTTAGTAGTACCAAGGAAATGAATGAGAAGGAAGACAAAGCCCGAGTCATGAAGAAATGACTGATTTGCTTTGAGGAAGCCTGTGTGGGAGGCCCCCAGGGACAACCTGCTTGACTGAGGTGGGCCAGAGAGAATTTGCTTTATTGAAGTTATTGAGTGCCCAAATAAGCAGAGTTCATACATGGAAGGCTCATTCTTAGGGGCCCCACACCTTTTATGAAGTACTGGCTCATGGCTGTGGCATACCCAGGTTGGCTTTAATGACTACACCCATAGCTCCTTCTGCACTTTTCTCTGACACTTTCATAACCACAGTATAGAGGGACAAGGACTTATTTCTGAGAACTAGAGTTTAGTGATCTGTGTGCTAAGAAAATCACAAACCTGTCCTGCAACTGTGCACTAGAGTCTCTCCCCTCAATGACCTGTAAGCTCCTTGCAGAGCAGACTCACAAAGACCCCCTCCTCAAACTTCAGTCAGGTTATCTGTACTCTGGGCTCTCCTATACTGACTGAGTCCAGTTCAAGCAAAAGTCCTGCTGAGTCAGTTGAGTGAAAATCTCTTACCTTCAATATTGCATCAAATCCCTTGTCTCTTGCTTCTTAGATCTTATCACCGTGTTGTGCTTTTGGCAAGAATCCTTTTGAGTCAATCTAACAAGAATTCCTTCTGGGGGGAGATCCTATACTTCTAGTACACAAATGTGGATATAAATCAATATTACCTTAATTAGAAAAAACAAAAACAAGAATTCCTTCTAGTCTTGATGTTCTCTCCCGGCAATTTACCATTGACTCACCTTTCCCTATCTGTCCTTACTGTAGTCAGAATTACACCAGATCTCTCTCCTCTGATGCAAAACCCACATTACAATAGTCTCTGGAATAGTCTTTCTTTGTGTCCTAGCAAGTGTCAGGATAGTTTCTTGTTTGACAAGAGTCAGTTTGACTTTGTAGTCACAAGATAAAACATAAGACATTTATCATAGCAGATGCTTGATGAATAATTTTTGAGGGAAGAATGGATGAAATAGAGCCAGAACTAGTGAGCTTGACTTAGCATTGCAAGCTTGGCCTCTGTATTTCACAGACCTGTGTTCAAATTCCATTCTGATATTTACTAGCCTTGAGGTCATGGATAAACTATTGGACTTTCTTGTGTTCTGCTGGCTCCACTATAAAGAATGAGGGATAATATAACTTATTTTATGAGCTCTGTTTGAGGAGCAAATATGGTCATGCAATGACAAGCACTGGGTATGTGTTCAGTAGTGATTAGTATTGTATTACAGTGAGTCTCAATAATGGTAAAATAAACACCCATGGGAAAATGGGTGGGAAAGGAGTCACTCCACTTAAAACTTCACTCATTCTAAGATTTTCCATTTTATTATGGAATGAATTGTGCCCTTTCTCCACTCCCACCCATGCACACACCTTTCATATTTTAAATATTTAACTCTCTTAGTTCCCAATATGACTACTTGGGGATAGGGCTTGTAAGGATATAGTTAAGATTAAATGAAGTCATAAAGATGGAGGCCTGAACTATTGCACTGTGTCCTTTTAAGAGAAATATCAATTCTCATTCTCTCTGTCTCCTCATCTCCCTGTTTCTGTGTCTCTCTGTCTCTTTCACATGCATGCTCACATACACAATTGTACAGAGGAAAGGTTATGTGAGAACACACTGAAATGAGAAGGCAGCTGAAGGAGACCAAGAAATGAGATCTCACCCGAAACCAACCTTGGTGTGCTAGTCTTTGTCTTCTACCTTCCCAGACTCAGAAAATACACATTTTATTAAAAAAAGTACCCAGTGTGAATATTCTCTTATGGCAGCCTGAACTAACTGATACCTAACTGAAGGCTCACTGCTGATGCTTTGTTACTGCTTGTAGATGACACCTTCTCCCCATGTAATTTTTCTACCCATCATTGCATGCCTTCATCATTCACTATGATTTGAATCAAGCTCATCTAAGCCTTTATACCACTTCCCAGAGCTTGGCCCTTCCAAGACTATGATTATCTTCTCATCAAACTGTCTTCCAAATGAAAATTGGTATTTAATATTTTGAGTTAATAATTTTATGTGGCCAAGACACTAATTAATTTTGTAAACAAGGCTTGTGATGATTAGAAAAATTACAGTGAGTGGACACAGACTAGAAAGATTTCATAGAAACATACCAATGTTAGAAAGACAGAGGAGTTTCACTGCTTTGGCAAAAGGAAAAGTGGAAGGGTATATCTTTTTTGAGTGGCTGATCCTGTTATTCTTTGTGACTCAACTTTAGAAAGAGTAAATCCATTTTTATGAAACCATTTGGGGGAGCAGATGTTCTAGTTATTTATTGCCCAGCAAACTACCACATAATTTAATGGCTTTAAAATAACAGTTATATTTATTTTGCTTATGAATCTGAAGTCTGACCAGGGTTTGGCAGGGATTGTACTTCACTATTCTATGAGAACTGAAGCGGGATTACTGGAGCTGCTTCCACAGTGGGCCCCTTATATGGCAGGTAAATCTGGTCACTCAGCTCAAGGCCTCTATTTCTCTCCATATGGACCTCCACATTCTGTGTGGGCTTCCTCACAGCATGGTAACTAGCCTCTACAAATAAAGTTTCTTGGCACAGGTAGGAGATGGAAGTTGCCACTTGTTAAGAACTGGACCTGGAAACTTCTGCATCAATCTATCCATTAGGTTGTCAAGGCCCAAATTCTAGAGGCAGGGCCCTAGACTCCACCTTTTCATGGGTTATATCGTAAGGAATTTTGACTCTTCAAACCCCAACTGTATTTTAGAAACAGTATAAAGTTAAATTGTTGTGACTACCTCAAGAGATTCTGGTTCAATTGAACTAGGGGAGGCTGGAATCTACACATCTATATATTTTTTTCTAGGTGATTCTGATGTGCAAACAGGTCTCTTGTGTCCAAGGATTGAAAAAAGTGAACCATAACTGTAAAGGTGAGCAGGAAGCTCTTCCAGCCAACTGGGACCTGACAAAAGGAACACAGTATAGGGAGGGCCTATAAGATTAATTGCTTCTAAAGGAGCATAGGGAAAAACTTTCAAGTAAATGGACCTGCCATCATCATACAAGATTTTTCTCATATTACACTTTACCTTCAGTTTGTAAATATTACAAAAAAAAAAAAGAAAAATCAATAATACTGCCATTTTGCTATGACCTAATTTGTCTTTTCTGATTGTGTGAAGCCTGAGAAGGCAGCTGGCATCACATTTCCAGACCCCAGAGAATGATGTTAAACATTTATAGTGCACTTAATCATCTGTCAGAAATGTACCAGGCATAATGTCTCATTAATAATTATTAAATCACTGAGTCGCACAGAAGGAGATGTTCTCCTCTTTACTTACATAATGACCAGTAACCACTAAAATGCAGGTCATTCGTGATGCACGACCAGCACATCTAATAGTGGAAATCTGCTTGAGGAAATTAATAAAAAAATCTTATTTAGAGATAGGCTTTAGAAGGGAAGAAAACATGCCTCTGGATTACAGCAATATTCAGTCAGGCCAAATAGTGCTCCTTCCCTATCTGGAGGCAGGTTAAAATTCAGTCAGGTAATTACTAGGAGTGAAGAGATGTGAAAGGAAATGATCTTGTTTGCTTTTGGAGGTTAGATAACTCATTTCAAAATGCCCAACTTTGGGCTTTTATTCATAAGTATGTATCGTTTTTGTGAATAAAAGAAATACATACTTTGATTTGGAATGAGACTGGACTGGAAGGTGCAATATGAATTTTTCAGGGCTTTGGTTTTATTTCTGGTGCTATTTGAGAGGAATTTTTATTTTTTAGGAACTTAAAATATCAGGCAGTGCCATTTTCTGAACACATAATGCATAAATTGAATTACATCTGTTTGTAAATTCCACTCCCACCCCCATCACCCAATATATAGTTTAGAGAGTCAAGCTTTTAGCCTTTAAAAAATTTGCAGGCTCTGTTTGTCTTTACAGCAGCTGATATGATGCTGAATTTTCTTAGTTTTCGTTTTCACCTTAAATTTCTTCATTTCAGATGAAAGTAAAGCTACAAAATCTCTACAAATGGTTGCATGATCCAGTCAGTCTTGTCTTATAGTGGTAGTTTAAAGTTGTATAGAATTGTCATGGTGTCAACCAATGTATGTTTTGACCTGGTGTGTCAGTCTATGCCACCAACATTTTTTTTTTTTTTTTTGAGACTAGGTCTTGCTATTTTTGCCTGTGGAATCACAGGCTCTCGTTGCCTGGGTTACCATGGACTTAAGCAATCCCCAGTCTCAGCTTCCCAGGTAGCTGGGATTACAGGCACGCGCCACCATGCCCAGCTACTTTTTTGGAACTAGGTCTCGCTACAGGCCCCAGGTGGGACTCAAACCACGATCCCTAGCTCCGGCCGCTTCATAGGCTGAAGCTTACAGGCACGAGCCACCGTGTCCGGCTATGTGCCACCAACATTCTTTAGACATATATTTGAAGTCCTTGACACTTGGCTCTTTACTAGGTTAAAAATGATTTTTGGAAAAAATGCTAAATATACAATATTTGCCTTTACTGTCTCTTCTTCCAATTCTGGGCCCATAGTTATTAACCACATCCCTTTCTGCCTTACTTGTCTTTTCATGGTTATAAAACACAGCATTGTCTGTAGACAAGTGGAAGCAATCATTAGTTGCCATTACTAAGGAAAATCATAAGAGTTTCTTGTTGCTACATCTTGCAAGGTCTTGGAAAGAAGGATCACATTTAAAATATTTTTCTGAAATTTGGTAAGATTGACTTATATGTTAATTTATTCAAACAAATTAATAAATTTGTGTCCCTTTCTGGTCCATAAATGATTTAAAGGACACATTCAATTTTTCAACAGGCCGTAAATAGAAGTCGCTGAGAAACAAGAGGAAAAATTACTGGCAGAAATTTTTAAGAGCAAGGAATGAAGCCAAAACAAAAAGGCAGACCATACAATCTGTTACTCGTGTAACAGATGGGCCTCAAATTGCTCCATAAGTATTCCAGAAACGAAACAAAATGGGACATTTGATTGGTTATACTGTTCAGGGCTCATGAGATTCAAAACACACCCAGCCTTAAGGAGAGGCAGAATTCATTTTGCTACCATGATAAGAGTATCATTCCTCTGGGACTCTCCCTATGAGCAGTGTGCAATGCTAGAACATCTCTAGCCTCCTCTGGTAGTGAGCTGGGTGCTGTTGGAGTGTCTCTGCCTGTGTTTCTAATGGAAGCCCGTGAAAGCCTTCAGATGGGAGAACTAGGAAAGGAAAAAGGGTTAGAAGATAACTTAAATTCTCAAATCTCCTCCAGTCTAGTTTAATTTAAAGTGGTCTTTATAATGTCTGGGTGGAAGAAAGAGAAAGCTAATGTTCACATATCCTCCTATATATATATTTATATATAATATATTAATATATAATATATATTGGTATAACTTTTAATAAACACAGAAGACTGAAGCATGTATAATGTTATACTTCTGGACAAAAGTTCAGGGTGTGGGTATTTCATGTCACCAACACAATGTGAACCTGGAGACTCTGACAGTGACGGGGGTAAGGTAGAAGGAACTGGAACATCCACTAGGGGTTTTGAAACTTTTATTGAGTGACTTGACTGGATGGGCAGCTGGGTCTCTGGTAGTGACATAGTTGAATATTGTGTCGGGTTCCATACTGTCCTGGTGGGAGGAGTCTGAGAGAAAGACCCGCAAAAAAGAAACAGGAAGCATGAAAAGGATGCACAAAAAAGAGGAGCCAGAGAAAGGTGGGAGATTCGAGAATGGTGGGCAGGTAAAGAGGAGCCAGAGTGGCTGGACTGCGTGGAAGCCCCCCAGAAGAGTAAGTTGGTAGTGGTGAGGAACCATGGTGGAGGAGTGTCTGGCAGAGGAGTAACCTGTGTGGAGTTGGATGCTGAACAGCAGGCTGGGGTGACTGGGGCGCTGCTGAGGGCAGGCCCTGTTAATGTGGCCAGACACCATAAAGGCGGGCCTGGAAAAGGAAGTGCGTGGTGGCAGAGCAAGGTAGTGTAGGAAGCTGGAAAGCTGGTACCTGGAGAAGCCAGGGATTTGCAAAGCTGATTTTGCACCAGTATTTGTTATAAAAATTTGAAGAACTTTGGAGAAGCTGAGCTGTTTGAAATGCCGAAGAGAGAAGAAGCAACGAGAAGACGGAAAAAGAAAGACTGGATTTTACAAAGTGCCTGCCTCAGGTTTGGAGGGGCAAAAGGGCACCATCTTGGACATGTGATTTTGGGACTTTGGGGATTAAAAATGGTGACTGGGGTAAGAAAACTGACCACTTGTGTCATTAAGGACTTTTTGTTTCCTTTGTTAGTTCTCTTGTTAATAAAACCCGGTTGTTTAAATTGCATTGTGACTCTTGCAACTGCCACACACAGGTGGGAAGAACCTGGATTTATAAGTGCTGCTTTTTTTCTTTGGCTTGTTGATTGGAGGTTTTTGTCTCTTTGCTCCTGATATCAAAACTAACAATTTGCTTTTCAGTTTCCCAGCACTAAGAACATTAAGGGA
This sequence comes from Uropsilus gracilis, assembly GCA_004024945.1. NCBI lineage: Eukaryota > Metazoa > Chordata > Mammalia > Eulipotyphla > Talpidae > Uropsilus > Uropsilus gracilis. The sequence goes on from PVHY01001765.1 coordinate 67,500, forward strand.
ACTGGAGCGCATATCTAGTCATATGACCAATAAAGACTTCATTCCAGATTATGGTAGCGACAGATTTGGTGTCAATGAAAGTGTTGTTCCCAAGTTTTTATTTTTTAAGCAAGTTGTAACATTTATTTATTACTGCTAGCAACTTAGATTTGAAGGAATCATTTTTTTTCACTAGAAGAATTATTGGGCAGTCATAGTTCAATGGTGAATGATTTTAAGACCTAATTACTGAATCTGAAAAGTTGCTTAAAATGCAGTGGTAGTTGAAAGAGATAAATTATTCTTAACTACTAGCAGGGAATAAACAGTAGAAAATGTTCTTGTTAAAATTTCCTTTTTCTTTTTAAAATACATGTCAATGACTTCCTAGTGGTCTCTTCATTTTGAGAGATGCACACATATATAAGGAACAGTACACAGGAAGCCTTAGATATTTCCAGTGACACATGGAAGTCCCTAGAAAAAGAGAAAGTTCAAGTTGACAGGCAGTGTTTAGCCCAATCTCTTATTCTGTAAATGAGGAAAACTGTTGTAGATTGGGGATATATAAGTCAGAGTTAATGGCAGAGCAAGTATTCAATTCAAGCCTAACCTGAAGTATTCAGTTCCCTCTTTTAATTTAGAGACTTGTCAGTGGTATCTAGTGAATACTGGTTGCCCCTTTCCTCTTTGCTTCTAGAATGTCCACTTTGTTGTTGCCACATATACTGGGCCCTGAGGCATAGCTATAGCTATTGACTGTTGTGCTAATTGTGTTCCTTTTTGCCCATGGCTTTACTCTTTTTTTTTTTTGGAGACTGTCTCGCTATTTTTGCTTGACTATGATGTATAAGAGTAGCTTTGCTAGCGGAAACGCTTTGCCTCCCTGATTAGTGGAAGTCATTTGAGAATAGAGACCTTTTGCTAGTATCTACCTTGCTTTCTCCTTTAGACACTGTCACAGGAGGACACAAGACTGAGAGTTGTTATAGTCCCCTAGTGATCATAAGAGGAGATTGTTGCTTTTGCATTGAAGTTGGCAGTGAAAAATTTTAAAACATTTTTAAAAGGTGACACAGTTATACAGTTAGGGAGATGATTATATCTTAGATAGACATAGGTTGAATTGATTTTGATTTATTTTTCTTTTCTTCTTTTTTCCCCCTTCTTTTCTGGTTGCTCCTACCCCAAATAGATGTAAGTAGTAGGCACTGTGCTAGGCTCTGGGGGTAAAGCAGCAAACAAAATAAGCATGATCCTGGCTTTCACAGTATTTATAACAAATAACTAATAATACAACTAATGGAGCTGCAGACAGGAAATCAATTGCAGAACAGCTTAACAAGAGTAGAATGAGATAAAGTCACTAAATTTATCATTTAGAAAATGTGCTGTGATTTTAAAGTTCCTAAACATGTTGTACATGTCTTAAGATGAAAAATAGATATTTAAGAAGAAGCAGTCTTAGGGCATTGTTAAAATATTTTATATTAATGCACTTATATCACACCATCATATCATCCATGAACTCTCATCTTTTTAAAAAAATTTTTTAATTTAAATTTATTTATATATGAGTTTCACATCTTTGCAATCCCAGGGATATACCCCCTCCCCTCCTTTCTCATCCCCCCCCCTTTCCCTCCTGCCCATTGTTGTATGCTTCAGTTTGGTGCTCAGCCTGTTTTGTCTTTTCCTCATGGCTTTTATTTACTTTTTTTTCCACTATGCCCCATATATTAGTGAAATCATTTGACTACTGTCTTTCTCTTTTTGACTTGCTTCTGCTAGTATGATTCCTTCTAAGTACATCCATGTTGTCAAAAAGTCGTCGAGTTTGTCATTCTTAATTGATGAGTGGTATTCCATCGTGTATAAATACCACATTTTTTTTCAACCAGTCATCTGTTTTGGGGCACTTGGGTTGCTTTCATGTCCTTGCAATTATAAATAGTGCTGTGGTAAACATCCGAGCACAGGTGTCCCTTTGTACCCACATTGAGGTCTTTTGGGTAGATTCCCAAGAGAGCAATTGCTGGGTCAAATAGTAAATCCATTTTCATTAATTTGAGGGTCCTCCACACAGCTTTCCATAGAGGTTGGACCAGTTTACATTCCCACCAGCAGTGTAAGAGTGTTCCTTTTTCTCCACATCCTTGTCAGCACTTGTTGTTGCCTGTTCTTTGGATGTGGGCCATTCTTACTGGTGTAAGGTGGTATCTCGTTGTGGTTTTGATTTGCATTTCCCATATTGCTAGTGATATTGAGCAATTTTTCATGTGTCTGTTGGCCATTTGTATTTCCTCTTTGGAGAAGTGTCTTTTTAGTTCTTTTCCCCATTTTTTGATTGGGCTTTTTATTTTGCTTTTGTTTAGTTGTGTGAATTCTTTGTGGATTTCATTATGAGTGCCCTGAAATAAAACCACACATATATAGTCAACTAATCTTTGACAGAGGAGTGAAAAACTTAAGTTGGAACAGAGATAGCCTATTCAATAAATGGTGCTGGGAAAATCAAACTAAGGCATGCAAAAAAAAAGGACCAAGACAGCTCCCTTACACAAAAATCAACTCAAAATAGATAAAAGACTAAGAGGTCAGACCTGAAACCATAATATACATAGAGGAAAACTTGGGTAAAACCCTTCAGGAATTACAATTCAGAAATCCCTTTTTGGAAGCATCTACAGACGGCAAAAAATGAAGGAAAACATAAACAGATGGGACTACATCACACTAAAAAGCTTCTGTACAGCAAAAGAAACAACAGAAAAAACTAAAAGAAGCCCAACTGAATGGGAAAAATTTTTGCCCTCCACAATAGTGATAAGGGTTTAATAACGAAGATCCACAATGAACTCTCATTTTGATCTTTTGTGCTTGTCCCTTCCCTTGTTTCACCCCTCTCCACTTCCCCTCCCTAGCTGTATGCTTTAGTTTGGTTATTAGCTTGTTTTGAATTTTTCTCTTCATCGTTTGTTTGTTTTCCCTATATTCAATCTATAAGTGAGATCATCTGGTTATCATCTTTTTCTTTCTGAACTTATTTTCCACTAGTGTGATTCCTTTTAGGTCCATCCATGTTATCACAAATGCTTCATTTTTGTCATTTTTGATTGATGAGTATATAGTTATACATTTATATGTTCTACAGTATTACTTCTCTTCCATTTTCTTCACATCTCTAGTCATCTATCCATATCTCCATCTCTTCATTCAGCCATCTGTCCACCCATTCATCCATCCTTCATTCATCCATCTTCCAGACATATTAAATGCTTCATATATTATATTGAGGCTCTGCACTAGATAATCTGGGTATGATTACAATAATATATGGTTCTAGATCTGGAGGACTTTACTATTATATTGGTGATGACAGCAGGTAAATATTTTATAGTGTGGTGTAGTGATAAAATAAGATTATCAGGAGAAGGAGTTCTATTAATTGTATTGGCTCTCAGGGCAGGTCACTCCAAAATGTGACAGAATGGCAGTGATTACTTTGAATTAATATTGCCTGAGAAACAGTCAAAGTAGGAGTTTCTGTTACCACTGCTGTTTTACTGAAAGCAGGAAATGAATCTCTAGTGTTAAGGGTGTAATCCTAGGACTGGGAGGGAGGGAGATATTGCTACAAAGTTATAAGGGTCTGTTTTTTCCTGTGCAGATAAGATCTACCTAATTCATTAAATTAGTTGCCAAACCCAAAAATTTCAATAATTTCCTTGGGCTAATAAAAAATATGTTGTTCTGTTCACATCACAGATCTCACATGTGTGCAAACATAAATTGGTTTTTTCTCTTGTTAATCTGTCTTGTGTCCATAAATTAAATCTTCCAACAGTAATCAATGAGAAGGGCAGGGAAGACTTTTCCTGATAATTATTATGTAACATTTCACACCCAAATTTAGTGATTTAAAATAAAAATAGTCATTCAGTACTTATAAGGTTTTCTGTGGTCGGAAATTCAGGAACAAGCTGGTGGAGCAATTCTGGATCGGAGGTTCTATGAGACACTAGTCAGGTCCTGGCCAGGGCTGGGGTCATCCGGTTCACTCTCAAATTTCTCACCTGTGCTGAGAAGACAATTGGGGACTTTTGATCATCCCTATGTCTATATGTCTAGTTTCTCTAGACATATATGTCTAGTTTCTCTACATAGCCTCTCTCACTTGGTGGCTCCATGATGGATGGATTACTTACGTAGTGACTCAGAGCACTGAAGGTATGTCTCCAAGTTGCTCACAAAGCAAAGGCCACTGTCACCTTGTATGACCTAGACCTCATGCGGCAAGCTGTCATAGTCAAGGGGCTGGCCGTTTTTAAGGTGAAGGGGAGGGGAAATATTCTACCTCTTGATGGAGTGAGGGAGTGGCAAGCAATTGTGAGAAGTCATTTTATTCATTCTTAGTATGTTCAGTCTGCTGCAGCATTTAATGTTTCTTTTTAGTGAGCATGAACAGGAACAAGGAAGCCCTCACAGGCTAGACACTTGAAGGATGGGTAGCAGATGACAGTCTGGATTAGGTACGTAAGATATGTTTATTATTCCCATTTTGAATATGGGGAAACTGAGACATAAGAACCTATAAATGCACTAAGGTCATCAACATTCATAAAGTAAATACTAGAAATGGTTTCTATTCTCCTGAACTTCAGTTCAGCTCTTGAGATATACAAGATAGTGTCTTCTAGGAGGTGAGCATTACTCACTCCTCCTGTAGGAGGCCATCATAACCTCCAAGAGTGGGACCTGAGGGCTTTTATTTTTCAGAAGGAAACATACACTAGAAATGGTGAAAAAATTCTGTATAGCTTCTACTTCTGCAGTTAATTGGAGATTAATTGTAGATCCTGTTGAGTTCTTGGACTTTAAAATATATCATTTAATTAACCAAGGATCCTTAATACAAAGTCTGATATGCTGGAGATTGTAGGAATTATATAGGTATTCCTCTGCCCTCCCATACCCACTCCCAGCCACATACTTTTCAAAAAATTCATACAATATCACCTGTTTTTAAGAAAGATCTATTTTAGTACTTGTTTTGCTAACTGAAATCCAAAGAGGATATTTGCTTTCAGGTGAAGAGTGAAAATAGTATGCAGAGTTTGTTTTTGCAACAGCTGTTCTAGAGGCAGTGCACACCTTGAGAAGCGAGAGTGGTACTGCCAAGTTTCTTCCCTGGGAACTGCTTTATAAAAGGCTGTATATTTCCCATAGAATTCCTGCTTTTATGATATGTTAACATTATCTTAGGTTTTGTATGTTATTTGATATTATTTGGCAGATCATCTAGCTCTGGGACTGATCAAAAATTTCTATATAAATTAATGACAATTGCTTTTTCACTTTCTATCATTTTAACATGTAAGGTTTCAAAAAATAATCTATTTTTTGATAGCAGGAGAAACTTGTATTTGAATTCAAAGGGGGAAAGTTACATTCTTACTTTATAGAGTTAATTCCTATGCCTAGGAATTAATTTATAGAGTATAACCAGGTGAGTTGATGGTTTGATTTAATGGCTTACTGCTTTTCCCTATATGAACCTCTGGAGATTATTCACTGAGAGTGCTGTCTCTTTTTTGAGATCTTCAGGTTAATAAATGTTTATTGACAACTTGCTATGTACCAGAAGCTGTGGTATGTGGAACAAAATACACATGCTATAGTACTTCCTCTGTTAAAGGTTAACATTTAGTTAACGAAATGTCAAACACAAAATACTAGATACATAGATATATGTGCATTGATAAGCTGGCTGAAATTGGTTTGGGAAGGAGGCAGTCCTCCTAGTCAATTAGGATGTTGTGCAGGAGTTTCCCAGGCACAGTTGGTGGGAAACAAGAAGAATGAAGTACAATCTTTTGTAGTTTCATGTCATTCTGAATGAACTGAATTAGATTGATAAAGTTGGTAAATAAAGTTTATTTCCTTGTGATATAGTACACATCATTGCCAAAATTTTTAAGCCAGTATTTCCCTATACCCTTATGAATCAGATATAGAATCAAGTTATTTTCTCATTTGCTTAAAAATGAAGATAACTATTATAAATAATTCATAAAATGAATAGCATTGACTGCAGTTTAACTCCATTTTGTTTGATTTGTAGAACAGAAATTCCATACTTTGTCAATATTAACCTCAGTCTGAGATTTGGTGCATAGAGTAGTTAATTTTTAAGGAATTAATGCTTTGATTATTCCAAGAAGAATTTGTCTATGCCTTCTGTGTTTTTGTTTATTTTCATTGAGTTAAGATGCACATAGCATATTTACCATCTTAACCACTTTTAAGTGTGCAGTTCTTCAGCATTAAGTACATTCACATTGCTTTATAGCCCACACCACCTTCCATCCCTACAACTCTTTTCATCTTAGAAAATGGAAACTCAGAACCATAAAACAATAACTTTCTACTCTCTCTGTAGCCTTTGGCAGCCACCATTATACTAAAATCCTTTTAGGTTTTGTCTACTTTAAGTAGCTCATATAAGTGGAATCATATAATATTTGTCTTTTTATGATACATACTTTTCATAATGTCCTCAAATTTCATCACTGTTGTAGTATATTGCAGTATATATCCTTCCTTTTTACAGTGGAGTAGTATTACATTGTGTGTATATGCCACATATAAACCACATTTGATGTCTATCCATTCATCTATTAGTGGAAACATGGGTGGCTTCCATATTTTGGGTATTGTGATTAATACATCCATGAACATAGGAATACAAATATCTCTTTCAGACCCTGCCTGTGATTTTTTTGGATGCAGAAATGGGACACTAGATTGAATCACATCATGATTCTCTTTATTTTTTGAATACTTTTCATGTAGTTTGCTACAGTGACTATTCTATTTTATACTGACTATACTTTTAGATGCAGTTTCCTTCTTAAACTGGAAAACTGGCTGTGTCATACTTTAACAGTAACTTCTTAGTTTCCAATAAATTTTTAAAAATTTAAATAGTTTATATATACATATATTCTACATCATTTTAGTCCCAAGGGGTCACCCACCACCTCCTTTCCTGGACTGCTCCTTCTTATCTACCCCCCTGCTCCAGTTGTGCACTGTAGTTTGTTTGTTAGCTTGTTTTGACTTATCCTGCACTTTTGTTTGTTTTTCCTATGTTCCATATATTAGTGAAACCATTTGGTTTCTGTCTTTCTTTCTGACTTGTTTCTGCTAATATGATTTCTTATAGGTACATCCATGTTATCATAAATTCATCAATTTGTCATTTTTGATTGATGAGTAATATTCCATTATATATATATACCACATCTTTTTCATCCATTCATCTGTTTTGGTACATTTGTGTTGTTTCCATGTCCTTGCAATTATAAATAGTGCTGCAATAAACATCCGAGTGCAGGTGTCCTTTTTTACCCACACTGATGTTTCCTTTGGAGATTCCTGAAGAGTAATTGCTAGGTCTAATGGTAGTTCCATTTTCATAGTTTGAGGGTACTCCACACACCTTTCCATAGTGGCTGAACCAGTTTATATTCCCAGCAGCAGTGTAAGAGTGTTCCTTTCTCTCTACATCCACACCAGCACTAGTTGTTGCCTGGTTTTTGGATGTGGCCATTCTCACTGGTGTAAGGTGGTATCTCATTGTGGTTTTGATTTGCATTTCCCTAATTGCTAGTGATGTTGAGCAATTTTTCATGTGCCTGTTGGCCATTTGTATTTCCTCTTTTGATTGGAGGCCACAGGGGAATGTGGAATCAAAGATCTTTAGACAGAAATTTCAGAGCCATAGTTTCAGTCACAGACTTTGAATCTCATGTCTGGCACGGTTTCTCAGAATGTCTGCTTGTCTCAGAATGTCTCAGAAGGTCTGTCCTGCTTCAGATCCTTAAGTGGGGTGGGGTTGAAATGAGGTTGAAATTCCATCCATAAAGGGCAAGAAACTTCTAGCATCAAGCTTTCAAACCACAGAAAAAACCCTTCACCTTCTAAATCTGCCACTTACTTGCCCTCAGGGCTCTTTCCCACCAGCAGCCCTCCTTGCATTTTCAAAGCCAGACCAAGCTTTTAAAGTGACAGAACTAAAGTTTATTTATGACAAAGTAAGCAAATAAACAAGCAAAGAAACCCTGATTATCTCATCACACAGTCCTTCAGTTTAGAGCCATATTTAGAGTCCTCCAGATGTGATCCAAAACCATAGTGCTTCTGTTTCTCTTTGGGTGTCTGTCTCAGCTTCAGGAGGTAAAAACTCAAAACCAAGAACCAAAAGTGAATATTCCAAGCTAGGCTAGGCAAAACAGGATCCAATATGAAGTCTACCTTCTCAAGCTTCTTGAAATTCTTTAGCAAATACCACCAGCTCACACACAGATCCCAAGCCTGGGCTTCTAGCCATTCCAGACCATTGCTGATGCATCCATGCCAGAAGCTCATAGACTTTTCTCTCTCCCTGCCACACTGCTGTTCCTGGGGCAGGCATCATCACTATCTGCACATTCCTCTTTGGTGCTGCATGCCTTCCTTCCTCTTTCTTCTGCCCCACACCTTGCATGCTTCCCACCTCTTTTCTTGGGGTTTTCTTACTCTGAGTCTCTCAGCTCATCAGTTAAACATGGCACAACCCCAATCACGTGTGTCCCCAAGAGGGTACCCCAGCTCCCCCAATCCATCCATGTTGAAATTGGGTCAAAAATGGGGCAGAGGTCTCTAACCAGCATGCCACATTTAAAATACTGCTTTGGCTCACAGCCCGGACCCTGGTCATCAGAGTTCCCTTGCCAGCAGGGAGCGAGGGGGGTCAGGCCTCTGGGTGAGTCCCCCCGGGGGGGGGGGAGCAGGCCCCACCTGCCCGGGAGTGGCCGCTGACAGGCAGCCATTCACGGCCAGTTCAGACACTGCTGGGATGTCCCTACCCATTGCCAGGAGAATGTGGGCGATAGGTGTTCCTGCTGCCCAGTGTGCAGGCAAGGGTGGGGGGAAGGCCCCTTCCATTTCTCTCTTACTCCAGCTAAACTTCAGAGGACCCAGAATATGCGCAGTGCCAACCCCAACATGGAGTGGGTGGGGGACCAGACAGAAGTCCAGCCCACGGGCCTGAGCTGGACTCAGCAGATGGACAACCAGAGAAGCAGTGCATGCAAGACCAGAAAAATGACCCTAGAGACAGGATGTCACCATGCGCACTTCTGCGCTCGCTGGGCCAAGACCTGGGAATCCATTTGGAGATACATTCAAGGAGAGTAACACATACCCTCCCCTCATTACGGGAGAGGAGAGGATGACCAAAGAGGGAGTAATGGGCCCCACATCAAAGCTGCAAATGGAAGCGTAGGAGATGATCTTCAAAGGACATTTGCAGACGCCTGAATTCAGAGAAATTTCTTGACCAACACTGGCTGGGGGTGAGACCCCCTAAATCCGACACCGAAGTCATAAGGAAAAGCAGCAAAACAATGGAGATGGGATTAGAGAAAACGGCCTGCAGCAAGAAAACATGGACAGATCACAAATGAATACAACCTGGCCACCCAACACAAACTTAAGACTGAAAACCTAACAGCAAGGTTCTCCTGGACCCAACAACACAGTCCCTCACCCAGAGAAAAGATACTACCACAGGAAAGAGACTACTGGACTTAGCACAGCTAAGAAACAACAAAGAGTGGTGTTTGAGAGAATGGAAGGGGCACCAGAGGGAGGAGAGAGGGGGAATAATAATAATAATAATAATAATAATAATAATAATAATAATAATAATACAGAGGTTGTAACCTAAAGAACAAAATAAAAATAAAAAAATGAAAAAAAAATGTGGCTTTTGCCAGTCAGGTGCCCTCAGGTTCGTACCACCCGTGCATAGCAGTTGCCAGACAAAAGGCAAGTTAACAACAGGGTTTTATTTATCAAGAAATCTAACAGGGAAAACAAAAAGTCCTTAAAGCCACAAGTAGCTAGTTATCTTACCTCAGTCACCAATTAGTCCGAAAGTCGCAGACACATGTCTAAGATGGTTCCCCTTTGCCCCTCCAAACCTGAGAGGTCGGCACTCTGCAAAGTTCAGTCAGTCTTTCTCCACTGTCTTCTCTTGGCTGCTTCTCTTCTTTATTGTACTGAGCTGCTCCACTTCTCCAAGGTTCTTCAAATTTCTTTTACAATTGCTGATTCACAAATCAGCTTACCAAATCTGCTGCATTTCTGAGGCTCCATGTGCTTCCCTTATGAGGCCTGTCTTTGGGGGCATCTGACCACATTTACCTGGCCTGCCCTCAGCAACCCCTGGTCACCCTTGGCCTGCCGTTCTGTCATCTGATTGCACACTGGCTACTCCTCTGCTGGCCACTCTCCCACCAGGGCTCCTTGCCATCACCAGCTCACTCTTCCAGGGGGTTTCCTGGCAGGCCATGTGAGCCTGTTATCCCAGTCTGCCATTCTCTCTCTTCCTTTTCTTTCTCTCCCCTCGCTCCTCCTTTTTATCCCCCCATTTCCCGCTTCCCGTTTTCTCTCGCGAGGTCTTTCTCTCAGACTCTGCCTACCAGGGTATTTTGAAGCCAATACAATTTTTAACTGCATTACTACCCTGTATCAATGTCACCCACTATCAGGGTGATCACATAGCATAGTAAGACTGACACATAGAAAAGCTAGTCACAATTTATATGCACCAAAAGGGAATGTTTCCATAGATCATGCTGTTGGATGTGCTGCTGTGGATAAAACAAATGCTGCAGCGCTGAGAGTGCTCTCAGAGAAACAGCTCTAAGATGGGTTGAGTAAAGCAAGTGAGCCGCAGAGCAAACTGTGGCACCATTTAAGTGAGACTTACTTCTGTAGAAGAGCACTGTGTGTTTTCATGGGCATACATGAGTATAAATGTGAGGGAAAGCGCCCAAAGGAGAGATGTCGATGGGTAGCAGCAGCATTACTTTAGAAGACAAGATGTGGGTGAGGAGGAGTTGGACTTTAGCTCTACCAGTTGGCGGGTTTTGTTACTTAAATTTTGTTGTTTATGAGGAAGAGCCCATACATTTAGAACAAAAGCGAAGCCAGGTGGAAGTGAATCTTTTAGGCAAGGGTTTTGGGCCATAGGAAGACTGTTGCCATGGAGATGATCAATGAATCAAACAAGGAGTCCATTAAACTGATGTGACTCTAATACTGGCATGGACTATGCAAGCAAACCAAATTCTAGACTTGTAAATACCTCAAGGATATGAAATCACAAATTGTGTAAGTCAGATGGTAGCCAATCAAGTAATTTCCTTTCATTATTTCGAAACTTTGACTATATATCTTTACCTTGGCCTGTTGGGGAGTGCTCCTAACCATTTCTGCTTCAGTACCACCTGATTTGAACCAATTTTTCCTCAAATAATCTCTTAAGCATTTTAATATCTTTTAATACCACCACTAATCTTTTATTAGGGGAAAGGCTATAGAACACACAGGTTCTATAGCTCAGAGCCCCGATAATTCACAAGTTACTCATCTCCCCTAGCCCAGTTACAACAACCTTGCAGGGTTATTATAAGAATTATGTTTACTAATTATAGAAATGATCAGACACTTTTGCTTTCTGATCTTTCATTTTCATTTCACTGAAGCCCTAGCTTCAGTGCTGACCTTGCTATTTTCAGGTTTAGATACCCACTTGGAGTTGCTGATTATTTATTATTATTATTATTATTATTTTCTGTCCTGGAAGACTGTACTGCTATTTGAAAGCCTCTGAAACTTCTGTTGAGAAAATCCCTGTCCTACTTCCCCTCCAGTCACACAAATTCTACCTGCTTCATGGATGACCCCCTGAGGTAGGGTGTGGGCCTTCCCTGTGGTGGGCATCATTTATCACCATATTCACAACCAGGAATGCAAAGAAGAATGTTTTCAGTTCCTGGCACTTTCTAGGGTTTAATTCTCTTTTGGCAGCTCTCATCCAGAAGTTATTCATTGTGTGGAAAGTGGGCATTTGTAAATTAATGGGAGTTTTGTCTGAAAGCAAACAGCAGAAAGCAAGCCCACAGTGCCAGCGGATTTGTTGGGATTTGTTCTGATCCTGTACAAAGTAGGCAGACTCTTCTGGGGCAAGTTGGCCACACTGGCTGCTGATAAGAGCAGGGCAACTTCTGTCCCCAGTGAGAGAGAAGGGATGCCTCGGCTGGTACGTTCATGGGCTAGTGGGTGGGTTTGCTTGTCTCCCTCCTTTATACACAGTTTGTTGTTTTACAAAATCATTTCCCTTTTGAGTTTTCCAGGGTGATGAGAAATGAGGCTTCTTAATTCTTTTTGTTTTCCCTGCAGAACACATTACCAATTGGGAGATTTGCTCTATGCTTATTGATTTACAGAGTATATTTGATATTTGGATTTCTTAATTATCCTTATTTCTTGTTGCAATATGAAGACTGGTGAACTTCCTGTTGTTGGTGAAAGTTTTTCTGGGATGTCTTTGGAGAAATGAATACAGCCCAAGGGAGTCCTATACTGATCTAAAAGAATCAATTCCAGCCACAAGTGGTACTGTGGGAGTTTAGAGAATCTGAGTTTTTTCCCTAGGAAACATTCCCTAGTTCTCTTGCCCTGTTGCCTGACACCTAGAAGAGTCTCTTTAGAATGGTCCTAGTAAAATGTGCATTTTTCTAGGAAGCTGATCAAGTCAGGGATTCACAAATGTAATCCAAGCCTTCTCAATGTTCTTGAAATAAATGTCTGTCACCTATTAACAGCAAAATTCCACCAAGTACAGGTTTAAGATGTTCCCTAGTAAAGTTGTTTTCCTGTATTTAAGCAGCTGTTTTCCACAGTACACGATTTTCATGTAATTCTTATTGTTCTTAAGAAGCAGTATTCTCAGAACATACGTTAGGAAATTTGGGTAGTCAGTGACAATTACCAGCAGTCTGGTGGAATTACTTTTTGCTTTTTCCCTGTTAATCTAGCAGATCTTCAGAACTAGAGAAGGGAAGGCATTATGAAAGGAGTAAACTCTGGAGTTTGTATTGAGGGAGGTGAGTTTTGAGTGGTGTCTAAAGGGTGTGGAGAGCCTTGGTTAAGTGATTATCTGGAAGACCATAACACATCTTTAACATAAAAGTTCGAAGTTTTATTAGCTTTAAAAAAACTTGAGTTCAGTTATAGACAACTATTAAGTTTTGCCAGAGTTTGTTGTGGACCCTTCTATTATTTATGTGCAGCAAATTCCAAATAAAGTTGTATGCTAGACTAACTGCCCTGCCTCTTTCTTCTTTTCCTCCTTCCCCACCTCCACCTCTTTACCTTTTTCTTACCTTAAATGGTTAAGTCCTTTTTCATTTTAGAGCCTGTGTACCTCCTTTGAAACTTTCTCAGTGAGCCAATTTTTTTTGAACTTCACTCATATCTTACAGACAGGTCCTGTAGAGTTGCACTGGTTGATACTTAAAACATATAAAGCAGAGTTTGTAGGAATAACAGCTAGGAGAACATCCTTTGGAGTCAATCGCTTGGGTTCAAATCCTGACTTTGCTGTGATGGACTCCATAGTCTGACTTATCCATCTCCATTTTCTACCTATTTATCCTTCATCTAACTGCTGAGTATGCTGTAAATACTAAAGGTTAACTCAATAAGGAATGTCCACATTGTGTTATTTTGGTAAATTACATGTAGATATTCTTTCCAAATATGGTGTGAGTAGGGGAAAGATAGTGCTAGCTGTGTTACCATTTTCCATTAGAACTATTTTTTCTTTTCCAATGGGACTCCGGTATAGAGTTTGTTATCCTTTTTACTGAAATGTTGAAACCTTATACCTCACACAATGAAATTTAGTGTAAATTGAGGTCTACATTCATCTCACATTCTTGAAGAGTCAAAAGAATCTTGGAAGATGGTAGCCACCTGCCTAGAGTTTGTGCTGTCTACTTCCAGGTTTCAGTGGACCTGCCCTGAACATGACCCAGGGGACAGAACCTCAAAGCAGTTTGACTGAATTGGGTAGAGAGGAGCCAGTGACAGCTGGAGCTGTGGGTTATTAATCTCTCCGTCTAGAGAAACCACTCTTGCCCTTGAATAAGCAGGCTAAGTGTTAAGTCTGCAGAGTCGGTGTGTATGGAGATGAGGAAGTAGCACACCTGAGGATGAGAGCACAGAGTGGGTATTTCGCAATATGTCAGTGGAGACTGCCATTGTGCCTGGGTTCTGAGGTGTCCTTGTGAACTGTGTTGAGAGCTAGCTATGTTGGAGCAGATAATAGCTTTGATCCTGCTCCTATTTCTTTGCAATGAATTGTCACAGTTGGCCATGCACTGAGATATTCTCCCTGTGGGTCTCAGACCATTGGCAGTGCAAGGATGTATTGTCTTCTCTTCTTGCCTGTTCCCTCAAATTTCTTTTTCTATCTCTGCAGAGGTTGGTGTGATTCAACATACCTATCCTAGCTTTACCACGTATTCCCTCCAGGCATGTAAATGATTTTTATCATCTCAATCCACATTGTGTGGTCCATGAGCTCTGTGCCAAAGCTCACTCAGTACATGAATCCAAATGTTGTGATTTTGAGTTGTGTTGAGTCTTAGAGTTGTGTGTTGTGATTCTGAGCTGTGTTGGAGCCATTGTTTGAATAGAATGTATGGAAATTTTGTTGTCATCAGGACACAAAGGCTCCGTGTCCCTGGCTTCAGTGGCATTTAAATGTTCATGACTGGCTTCTCTAGGTCTTTTCTTCCCATAAGGTAAGATCCTAGATACGTTTAAGATTAAGAGGTATTGATTATTTTTCATGTTCACACTGTCTGTGGTCTGAATTCTGCATAAATGTTTCATAGCAGACGGTCTGATGTATAATTAAAATCTGGGAAGAAGCACCATGTGAAAGCCAGGCAGCCAGCCTGTGTGTCTTCTTAAGCAGGGCGGTGTATTTAGCCTCCATATGCATTTGTATTCAATTTCATTTTGCTTTGTTCATTTGCAATTCGTACTTTGCTTTCAGAGCCTCTGTGTACATTTGTATGACAGACTTGTGAGTTGTATGGGTTATCTGCAGAACTGCAGAAAGGCATCTTTTCTAACAGGGCTCTATCATAGTGTATGTATCATGACTGTATACTTATAAAAACAAATCTGGCAGGTGGTAATAAGGGTCTTGTTCTGTTATATATAGAAAATTTTCTTATAGATGGTAGTGAAGTGTCTTGAGGAAGAAGTAACTTTCTCTTATTTGCAAGCAGCTCCAACTGTTAAGCTTCAGGAAAACTGAAAGATGTTTTCCCTCTTGGTTCAATAGATGAAGTTTATAGTATCTGTGGCTTTACCTAGATATTATGTGGGGTGGTAGAAACTTATCGAGGGAATGTGAGAGGGACATAGTGGAACATGAGGAGGGAACACTGGCATGATCTTCTTCCCCAGAAACTGGGAAAACTTCCCTGTGATCAAGGAAGGATTGGGAGTGGGTGGTGTTCTCTCTGAGAATGGATGCCTGGATCCTGCTTGTCCGCAGCACCCTGAGTGGAATGGTGGCCTCGCCAATTCAAAGGAGAATGGATCTGCTTTATTATTATTATTATTATTTACTTTTAGTATCATACACACTTGTTCCTCCCTGCATGGTTGTTGTTCCCCTTGGGAATGTCCCCCCCCAAACACTCTCTGGTCACTCCCTCTCCTCTTTACTGTTTGTTGGTCTATTGGTCCATTTAACCCTTAAGTTTTTTTTTTTTTTTCCTTTCCCTCTGGAGCATTATTCTTTTTCTGGGCGAGGTCCAGTGTTCCAGGGACACGGTATAAGACACAGTGTGTCTTATATTTCCAGTCTTAGCTTGCATTGCTCAGCCCATCCAAGCTCATTTGGAGACTGATAGTACCAGTTCCTCCATTCTGTATGTCTCTTCCATAGTGTTGTTTGTTGAAAAAATTCCCTGGAAAATATGTCGATTGAAGGTTGGTCTGGTTGTTTTCCTTGTTCATGGATAGCTGCTTAGCTGTCAGGTCATTGCCTTATTTCTGTGGCCCTCCTCCTTCTGTCCAGAGCGGGGTGTGACACACTTTTGCTGGAGGCCTCGTGAGGTCACAATTCTGGCTCCTTAGTCTCGCCAAGGATGATGGTGTTGAAACAATCCTATTTGTCAATTCAATGGTTGGTCTCCTTAACCTGCTCCAAAGTCTTTCTGGGTTCTACCTAGGGGATATGTGTCTCTAGGACACTCTTACTCAAATCACTCTCCTCATCCATTTCTTCTGTTGGATTATTTACCAAGCTCCTGTTCCTGATGAGGACTGATTGCAGTATGAATAGTCCAGAGAGGGGAGTTAATGTGCCACTGTGTCCCACCCTCCACAGCCCCTCTGACCGTCCCTTGCCCCCCCCTCCACGTCCTGGCAGGGATCCCCCACCTACCATGTGAACCTGGAAGGCTTGACTCAGAGTGTTCCCGCATCCCCCCCGCCCCAGCCCCTGCACCTGGGAGCCAGGGCCAGCTGGGTGGGTGGAAATCCCAGACACAAAGAATTCAGCCCTGCTGGTGGAGACAGCACCACCCTGGGCCTAGTCACCCCTAGCTGCTGAGGGCAAGGCTTCCCTTGCCTGCCAGGTGAGTGGGAAGGCTGCTGGGAAGTCTTGGCAAAGATCTCTGAGGTTGAGGTGGAGATATTCCAGCTTCTTAATAGCTCTTGCCAATTTAGGTACTGAGCATCTGAGCAGCAACCAACTGGGGCATAAGGACATGGATCCCTTCCTCAAATTGTCCAGTCTGTGTAAACCATTCCTTTTTCCTTAGGACTCCTGGATGAAGTTGCGAAATAGTTATCATCTTATTCAATTAGATCTAAGAAAAACAATAGAATGTGATGTTTCATGTACCCAAGTTCCATTGAACAAATTGGTATGCTCCACATATAAAAGCACATGATGCATTTAACTCAGAAACATAATATTTCCAAAACAGGTCTCTGGTGCCAGTCATTGGGAGTAAATATGGCTTAGTTAAATAAAGTCTGCTTTGAACATTTTCTTCTCTTTAAAAACACCCTCTCTTATTCACCATCATTTATTTCTTCACCCTAGGAACTCAGCATGAATCTGTACCTTTACTCCCCTTGATCCTGTTCCATATCAGGAGGCACCCACATTTTCTTCCCTGCTTCACACCAGAACCTGTCCAAACCTACCTGTCCCAGGAAATGTCCCTTCCACACTTAACCTAGGTAGCAAGTCAGGGTTGATGCATTAATAACTCAATGGTAAATTAATTGGATCAAAGACAAAAAAACAAAAGATGAAAAACCAGAAACCCAATTAACAAGGGTCATTTCTTCATAAGCTTGCTGCTGTCTCTTTCCTTTCAGCAAGGGTTGGAAGGGACTGTGAATGTTTTATAGAACAAAAGAGGAAGTCTTGGGATAGTCTGCTTGGTAGCATTCAATTGTGTTGCCTTTCTGACTGGCTTTTCAGCCCATGAGTAATCTTTAATCTAATTAAATATTTTTTTCAAGACTGGGACTAGGCTGAATCAGAAGGACTTTTCTTCTCTTTTAGGGCTATCTTACTATGCTTACTAAGTCTAGAGGGCAGAAAAACATCTGTGGTCCTGGCAGAGACTAGGTAGTGCCAGAATGTGCTGTTCTTACTTTCAGGAATGCAATTCCTCAAGAAATTTTTTTCACTACTAGAATTCTATCTTTCTTCCAGGCCAATTTCAATAGCAGCAGCAATTACAACCAAAGGAATAGACATCTGTTTATTAAATTGTTGATAAATACAGAAACTACAAACTAACTAAGTAGAATAACTTCCATCTTAATGAAAGAGAAACTGAGGTGAAGAGAGGTTGATTGAACTGACCGAGACTTGTACCTATTCAGTTAGTAAGAGTAAGAACTAAGATGGAGACCTGTTTAATTTTGAACAGCTTGACCTTTTGACTGTACCATCTCTTCAGGTAAAACCAGGGAGGGGGCTGATAGCAGCCCTGCAGACTTTTGATGAGGCTGTTGGGGGAAACTATTATGTGTAAGAAGCCCCAGTGGCATCTTCTAGATCAAATCTCCTATTTGTACAATACTAATAGCCCATCTGCAGATCTAGCTGGTAGAAGCTTTCTATTTTTGAGGTTTAGCATTCTTCACTTTCAGCTGTGGTTGCCTTTAAGAAAGTGACTATGGCTTGTTTAAGAAGTGGCAGCGGTTACCTCAGGGCTGTCGGGTCTGAAGTATAGGTGGACTGCTGCAGCTCAGTTGCTACTAAATCCATTTGCTGCTGGGACCTGTCACCACAGTCATACATGTTGAGGTAGGGACTAAGAAAAACAATTAAATTTTATAAAGGGAGAATTACAGAAGGAGAGATGAATACTTAAGTGCCAGAATTTTCTCCCTTAATATAAAATTGAGTATATCTCAAATATTCAGTGTAGTCACATGACTCCAGATGGTCCTGATGTGGGCTTATTGTCTCAGTAATTTGACATTAAGGTGGGATGGCAGGGCACTGTACTGAAAGTCTCCCCAGAGTGGAGAGAAGTGATAGTAACTATTCAAGAAAGATAATGTTCTCTTTAAGTGTGTATCTGATGGGACTTTATTGTACTTTGTGTCATCTTGTAAAAATCTCACCTTCTGTCACTCTTGCTTGATTAGAGGACTGATACCCTGGGATCCAGGTGTGATACCCTTACCTGCATCTCCCCTCCCCACATGCCTTCATGTGTGCCCTGACAGGCAGATGGGGGATGACCTGGGAAATTATTTCCAGAATTTCACTCACTTTTCTGGCCCCACTAGGATTATTCTACCGTAAGTGGATATGTTCCTGAAAACTACCTAAGGAAACTGGTTTTAGTTACAGCTTAGTAAGGGGTCCCACTGGAACAAGTGGGACCTAGAATCAGATGTTCAGTCAGTGAAAGAGTATAGGAGTTAGAAGTCCTCATCATCTCCATCCAAGCTGCCTAATGGAAGTGGATGGGAGACATGGGGCCCGTAAACAGATGTCTCCATTGCTTGCGTGTTTTATTGTGGGAGAAAAAAGGTTACCATGTAAATCAGAGCAGAAAGTCAATACAAGCTGCTCACTACTTTTTAACTGTCTGCCACCAATCAATTAATGCTCTTTTCCGAAACAATGTTTTGCTGTTTCCTTTACTTAAAACCTGTACTCTCCTTCCATAGAGCAGTAGGTTCATTCTCAAAGTATGATGACTTCCTCCATAGTCTTGAACATGACTCATAATCTAAATGATGCTCAAAGTGCTCAGAGATAGAACTCCATGTCTTGACACAAGTGCACTGTGTTAGAACTCCATGTTTCTTGGGTCACCTGTGAGAAGATTGATGCAGGAAGAAGGACTCATGGCTGCATTGAGAACTATCTAGTGGTTCCTAACCTAGAATCCCAAGTTCTGCTCCTGAGACGCAAACTACTTAGTGATTTTGAATTAATTAGATGTCAGCTAAGGTCTCCTGACCACTGAACTTCAAATGAAGTTGGCTTTGATCCCAGTTCAGATTAACTCTGACTGTGTCATGCTGCTGTCTTCAGGTCTGCAAAGTTTTTGTTGAAGAATCTGCTGAGAAACTTATGGGATTTTTCCTTGTTTGTAATTAGATGTTTTTCTCTTGCTGCTTTTAAGGTGTTCTCTTTAACATTTACCATTTTTATTCCAATGTGCCTCAGTGTGGATCTCATTGGGTGCTGCTTATTTGAGAATTTCTGTGCTTCCTATACCCAGATATCTGTTTCCTTCAACAGTTTAAGGAAGTTTTCACCATTATTTTCTCAAGTAATTTTTTCCCCTTTCTCTCTCCTCATTCTGGGACCCACTCTTTAAATTTTTAAAAATTTTTATTTATTTTTAAATAATTTATATATATATATTTCACATCATGTTGGGACCCATCTCTTTAATGTAAATAGTAGTCCTTTGAATGTTGTCCCAAAGGGACTATAACATACCATGGTAAAAGGTTTTTCAAAAATCTCTGCTTGCTGCTGTCATGGTGAGTTTTATGACTCTGTTTCCCAGTTCAGCATCATCCAGACTGCTGTTGGACCCACCATTGTATTTTTTAACTTTAACATTGTATTGTTCACTCTTTAACTTCTGTTTGTATCTTTCTTAAATTTTCTACTTCATCCATTCTTCTCTTGAGTTTGGTGAACATGTTGATAACCACTACTTTGAACTTGTCATCAGTCATATGTTCATTTTTGTTCTGCAGTTTTGTCTTGCTCATTCCTTTGGGAGCTGTTCCTGTTGCTCTCTGTTATTCTATGCTCTCTGTTCTGTTTGTTTCTATATATAAGGCAGCTCCACTGACACTCCTAATTTTGAAGGATGTGATGGCAATATCCCACAGAGTCCATGGCCATTGTCCCCCAGGGAACCCGAGCTAGGTGCTCAAGGTCTCATGGGCGACACCCACCCACCTGTTATGAACAACATGGTGGGTGGGCTGTACAGCTAGCCTACTTGCATTGTGGTGGGTGGGGTAGTGGCTGTGAGCAGCTCTGGTGCACTTATGGGGCTGTGAGCTAGTGGAGTGGCAGGGCATGACCACAGAAGGTACAGCTACCAGCCTGGCCAGGTCATAGTGAACTGCATGGGACAGGACCATGGCGTGCAATTGTCACAGTGGGGTTGGACTCTCAGAGGGGCTCACCAGCTTTGTCTTGCTGGAAGGAGGGTTTCAAGATGGTATCTGTCAGTGTTGGTGTTAGCAAGGTTGCAGGAGGTTGCCAAAATGGCACCCACCAATGTCTCCAACCCAGGATTAGTATAAAGGTTTTCTGTTTCTCAGGCAGATGCTATAAAAATGCTAAGTGGATTCTTTTATCTAAGGTACTGGTGCTTTGCAGACAAGAGTTACCACACTGGGTCCTGGGGGAGTCTGTCCATGGATCACGTAAGAACAGCTACTCCATGCCCTATAGTTCTTTGGTTGTCCTGAGTATGCTGGCAACTGCTCTCCATGTCAGGCTCTAGGGTTTATCTTCACTATGCAGGATAGAAGGTTGAGGTACCTAGTGCAGGGTCCAGCTCTCCATTTCTCCTCAGGAAAAAGTATGCATCTTTGAGACCCTTACCAATGAAAAAGCACCACACCCTTCATGGGAATTCTTCCTTGGAGTGAACATATCTCTGTCTTGCTTATCTTGGGTCTGCCCTTTTATCCTCTATTGTGGAAACTCTATTACTCTATATGCCTGTCTTTTTTTTTAAAAGATCTTTTTCTGAGTATATTATTCCAAGTTCACAAACAAAATATTGAAGAATGACTCCTGAAATCAGAACAAAATGAAAATAGAACTTCGTATTATTATGTCATATCAGGCTAATGGGAATCCAAATAGGTTGGAGTCAGGTGGCCATGCTAGGACCTGGGACTGAACACATACTCTGCATTTCCAGAAAATGCGCAATTACCACCCTTTCTGCAGCTGCCTACTCAAAATCTGGAAAGTTTTCAGCTACCTACTCAGGGAGCACCAACTTGTGGTTCTTACTCAGTTATCAATCAACTTGAGGCTACATTCTCATTTTGTGACTATTGTCACCTATTTTATGGTTTTTATCTTTGTAAACCCTACCCTTCCCCTACTTGGTGGCCACACTTTTGATTTTTACCTAAAAGCTGCAGCCTCCAGTTTGCAAACTACATGCAGCAAGGACATCACATTTCTTCTAAAATTTCATCTTCATTTGATTTTGGGTTAATTACATGTAGTTGTAAATAGTTATATATGAGGGGGAAGCTGAGTTCAGGGTCCTCATAAGATATCACCTTAAATTCTATCCCATTCTATCCCATTCCAAATTCACTAAGTCATTTACAATTTCTGGAGACTTCTGCTTGCTTCAACCTGTGCCTTGCCAGAGTAAGTCAGTTCAAAGAACTTGTTGTTGCTTATATGACATTGTGTTCTTAATGCATTCTGTAAGCTATAGGACTGGGCCCCTTTCCTGACTTACCACCTCCCTTGCGCCTCATGGTGTTCATGTGTTCATTGACTTTAGTGAAAATTTGGGATGATTAAAGAGATATATTATAAATATGCCAATAACTTAAAATTGAGCAATATTTTTTATATTCATCAGTTTTACTGATCTAAGCTCCAGCTTTCCAACATGTTGGCACTGCTCAATCCTTTGATTCTCCTCTTAATCTTTTAATTTTCCTTCCCTCCTCTATGCTATTCCCTAAGGAAAAACAATAATACAAAGCCCAAAGCACTCCATTTGGCTCCAGGTCTCTGTTCCTTGGAGGGCTCTTGGGAGGTTCTGCAACTCAGCTGACCGTGAACTGTGACCTCAGCCTCTCTCCAGTCCCCCAGGGTCTACTGAAATAGAAAAGGAATGAGATTCCGTCCTCACGTATGTAGTTTATATCATTTCTCTTATCCCCTTGCCTGGAAGGCAGAAGTTCCTGCCCTAGGTTTTGGTCATTTTCCCCTTTTGATTAATAATGTTGCCCTGACTCAGAGGTCTTGCATGACACAGCTAAGCAGATGGTGTATGTTTTAAGATGTGTCTATTATAGTGGTTTTCCAAACATTTTTCCTGGACCAACACCACCATCTGGTAACCTGCTGGAGATGCCATTCTTAGGCTCTATTCTAAATGGACTGAGTCAGAGACTCTGGGGATATGCCCAGCAGCCTGTGGTTTCCAGCACCTTCAGATGATTATGGTTTGAACAAGCTGAAGTTTGAGTTAACAGATGGGCTTAAGACATCTGGGCAGAGAATACCAACCACAAATGCCAACAAATCAGTAACTAATTAAATTATTTGCAAAAGGCTACATTTTTCCCTGTGGGATTCCTAATTGTAGAGAGGCTGCCGGCCAGGTGGGTTGTACCAAGTGAGGCCAAAGAGGAGTCAATGAAGGTAACATTTTCTAGGAGTTTCCCACTTGCTGACAATGACAATGAGTCATTACCTACTAACTCATTTATTTCATGCAGGAAACCATGAGGTAGGCATGATTAGTGTTCCCAGTGTGACAGATGGGCAAAGTGAGGCACAGAGGAGTTGGGGAACTTGCTTGAAGACATGTGAGCAGGAAGGGCCAACCAAACTCTTTATGGTAGCAGTGTTCATCTTCTTACTGCTTTCCTATACCCTGTCTTTCCCACCAATCTTTTTTGAAGGGCACTTTGACCTCTTAACTGTTTTCCACTGAGAGTGGAAGAAACACATACAAAAGACTTTTAGCTGTTTTGCTCACAAAGAAGGGAAGCCATGATAGTATCATTTCTGACTCTCATTTCTTATTTGTAAATAGGAAAGGAACTTTGGGAGGCAAGATACTAAAGGGAAATCTGAAATTAAAAATCAGATGCATAGGCTCCACACACTCCCCACTGCCACTGAATTTGTGGGCTAGTTACCATCCTTATCTGTAAATAGATATTAATAATATATATCTCAGGATTGCTGTGAGATGTAAATGGGATGTCTTGTGTACAACTCCAGAATGTGGTCCAAGAATATGAATCCCTTGCTTGTCTCTCTTCTTCTGTATAGAATGAGTTCCCCAGAAAAGTAGAATTTAGGAATAAGTCAACCTTTTGTAAGAGATCCCTACATAGACATAAGTGGCAAAGGAATTTGATAGTTTCTCTCTAGGTTGTATTCTTTTACTTCTGTAAGGGTATTTCAAAACTGATGATGACTGGTACATAGAAAGAGTAGTGAGATGCCTTGGGAATAGGTAAGCAGTGGTAAAAACCACAACTCTTGAGTCTGAGTTTTTAGAAAGCAGAGAGAGCTACTGCACCCTGAGACTGTGGTCTAGGACTTTCATGAGAGATTCAATAGTTCCCCCTTATTTGGGATTTTGCTTTCTGTGGTTTCTGTTACCCACAGTCAACCACAATCTGAAAATATTATATATAGTAATATATATAATTGCGAGAGCTCACATTGATATAACTTCTATTATAGTATATGATTGCAATTATTCTACGTAATTGGTACTTACTGTTAACCTCTTTCTTTCTTTCTTTTTTTTTTTTTAGACTAGGTCTCATTATTTTTGCCCATGGAACCGCAGGCTCTCGTTGCCCGGGGTACTACAGACTCAAGCAATCCTCAGCCTCAGCTTCCCAGGTAGCTGGGATTACAGGCACGTGCCACCATGCCCAGCTATTTTTTTGGAACTAGGTCTCGCTACGGGCCCCAGGAGGGACTCAAACCACGATCCCTAGCCCCGGCCACTTTATAGGTGTTAACCTCTTTCTATACCTAATTAAACTTTATCATGTGCATATAAGGAAAAACCTTGTATATATCAGGTTCCATACTATCTGCAGTTTCAAGCTTCTTTGGGGTAGATGCAGAGAAGGGTCCCTTGCAGAAAAGAGAAGTATGGTAAGTGGAATTGATCTTGGGAACACTTGGATCCTGGATAAAATCTCCACAACCAGCAAAGAAAATCTTGCCTGTGCCTCTGGGACCTCTTCACAGGACTACTTGTAAGCTGTGCCTTCCAGACCTCTTAGGACCTCTTAGTAACAGGGAGGAGGAGCAGAAGCCAGTCTTCTTGAGAAGAAATGTGTGCAGAAGATAAATTCACCATGCAATGTTTAATTTTCTTCAATAATCTTGGTTCCAAATTCCTTCTGACCTTAAAATGATTAAGGTAATAAAAAAGCTTTGCTAGCTCATTGACCTACCATTGGCCCTCATAAAAAAGTCATCATGAACTTCAAATTTTTAGTGTGTGGTTACTAATATCACTTTAACTTTCCATATTCTTTATTTTCTCTAGTAATTACATTACTTCAAATAATTTTTTCTTAGTGCACATAATATATAATTCCCAAATGCTTAAAAAACTTTTCTACTAACATGAAAGATTATGATACTATTACTAGGAAAGTGTATGGATTTTTTTGTCCACTATAAATGTATTTTTTTTTTGTGGCAAGTGTTCTCTGATCCTGCAGCCTCTCAGCCCATATACTGTAAAGAAATCAGTCCATTCCAGATTCCAGGGTTTATCACATGACATACACTAGCCCATCAGGGCATTATGTCCTTCTGGCTGTGGTGATTGGTTCAAGATTCAAGAATTAATTCAGGTCTGTGGGTGTCAGTAAGGTCTTACTAAAGGGCTGTGCTTATACTATAATGTTATATTATAAGAGATATGCTATAAGAGAAACAGTTCTCTTTCCCTGGATTTCATGTGTCAATGGAAAATACTGGGCCCAGAATCTGGAAGATGAAGAATGTTGAAGGATCCTGAAGATTCTTAAGGATCATGAAGTTGTAGCCATCAAACAAGAAGTAGAGTTGAGAGTTGATTCCTGATAGTGTTAGTCTTCTTGGGCTGCTGTTGCAACATACCATAAACTGGGTGGCTTAAATAAAAACATTTGTTTCTCTCATGAAGTCTAAGATCAAGGTGTTCATAGATACATACAGCACCTGGTGAGGATCAGTTTCTTAGTTTATAGATGCTCATCTTCTCCTTATATCGTCACATAGTGCAGAGCAGCGATGAAGCAAACTCTCTCATAACTCTTTATAAAGTCCCATTCATCAAGAGTCCACACTCATGAGCTCATCTGATACTGACACGCTCTACATGGTCTGACCTCTTGATCCTATCCCATCGAGGCATAGGTTTTCAAGTCATGAATTTGTGGGGCACACAGACCATGAGTGTCTGTTCAGTGAATGTTGCCATTAACAATTACTTCCTTCAGAATCATGCTGGCAGAAATAAGCCAGAAAGAAAAAGAGAAATATTGGATAGTCTCACTTAATATGAATGATAAAGGGAAAACAGACAAGAGAAATTTAAAACTGACTTTCAGCAGAATTGAAGCACAGATGATGAGAGGCGGTGGGTGAAATGGAGGTGGAAGGAGCACAAAAGATTAAGATAATCGTTCATGGGTGATAAGGTGGTGGGAGAACCCCAGGGTAGATAGTGATGTAAAAAAATTGTACCTACAAAATATAAAAAAATAAATTAAGAAGGAAAAATGTTTAAAACAACAACAGCAACAACTACAACAAAAGACAGGAAAAAAACATTAAGAATTTGGTTTTGGTGACATGATGCTTGTTACTATGTCTTTTATTTGTAAGATGTGCTATCAGGAACTCACTCTTCCCAAACCAAAATCAGGAATGTTGTCCTTTTTCCTGTTTATCTCTGCCAGACCAGGATACTGATTGTATCCAATAAAGCATAAAATCTGCCTAACAACTAACTGACCCTTGGTGTGGATTTGGTTATGTAGTGATGCTTCCAGAACATGCTGATAGGAATAGGAGGATATCAAAATGGAATGATCTTGGTTCTATGCATCAGAAATCAACTTTGTAATGGAGTCCAAATAGAAAATGTTCATCTCATTATCAGAGTGTATGGAGAATCTCACTATTCAAATAACAAGCAACTTCAGATTTGAATGAAAATCATGTAGTTTGGAAAAAGGGAGAACTACAATTTGTGTGATTGTTCCTCAGGTAAATAGGCAAGGGAAGCTGCCAAATGTTTGTACATGTATGAGAGGTGAGTTGGTGATTTGGTCATGGATAAACATACCTTCAGAGTGCTTTAGGTATTCCACACAAAGAATCTAAAGCAAAGAGTCAGCCACTACTCAGAGGACGTAGTCAGGTCAAAGTGAGAGCAACAGAAGGATTCCCAGGACCTGGAATGAGAATGTAGTCCTGAACAGAATTATTCCTTTAGTTCTACTCGGTCTGTTGAATATTTGACGAATGTTTGTTGAGTGACTACGATGTCTCACACTCATTACCAGTTTCTTTACAAGAATGAAATGGAGATGAATATCAAAATCCTTTCCTCTTTGGATATTCAAATGTAGAGTAAATTATATTTGTTTTCACTGTAGCATATTAGATTATCCATTCAACAAATTGCTCTTTGCAATGCCATTTATCAGTGGAGACCCATAGACATTATATATATGGCTATATCCTAGCCCCTTGATTAGATGGTCTTCACCTGATCTTTTTTTTTTTTTGTCATAATTTTGGTGTCTAGAGAGCAGATAAGCAAATTTTTTAAAAAATTTTTTTTACTAGATTTTATCTTAGCAAGACTATTTCTCCTAGGCCTGCTATATATTATACTAGCACATGAACAAAACATTATCTTGGCATATATTTTCCTGACTTCCTATGGAGAAACTCCTATTGATAATCTTTACTACTACAGAGTTATGTCATGTGTCTATGGAAAGCAAGATATCAGTTGTTCCAGCTCTGGTCATTCATCCCCAAATAACATTTCCTACTTTTTCACTTTTCAAAAAACATCCTTTCTTTGAATCTATTTTGAGAAAGAAATCACGTCTGCCAACTATTCAGCCCTTGGAATATATTGATGCAGGTTGTGGGTTGCTCAGAATGCTGGTTCTGAGGACAATGAAACCTTGTCCTTCTTCGCTGTTATTACTCCCACCTTGAATGGACATCCCATGTCTTCCCGGAGTCCTTCTAAAACACTATATGTATATATATATACACATATATATATACATATATATGTATATATATATACATATATATGTCACCCATGTGACTCTATATTCAATGCCACTTTCTCTGGGATAAACCCTTTTTGAGCATTGATGAACTACTATGTGTCAGACACTGAAGTCTCTACATTTGACATTCCCAGCAAGTTCTTGAGGTAGTTTGCCTTAAACCCAACTGATAAAACAGGAAACAGAGACTCATAGATCTTAAGTAACTTATTTAACTCAATCTAATTCTGAAGCTTTTGTTTCTTCTATTATACCCAGGAGCTCTCTATGTTCTCCTCTTTAAATAATTTAAAATGTTGTCTACATTACTGTTCAATTAATTTAGACAGTACATTTATTTTGCTAAGACTTTAGTGGAATTGTATCTCTCAGATGTATTTGTATCTTAAAAGTTCATTCACTTAGTCAAAAACTGCTTGTTAAGTAAGTGAGTAAATATTTACAAAGAGACAGCATAGCTGTTTGGTGTGGTTTTGTGGTGACAAATTCTGACAGTTTCCAGCTCTCCATCTTGGTGAAGTTTCTTAACTTCTTTGTCTCTATTTGACAATCTAGTAATGATGAGAATTAAATAAAATGACAGGAAGCTCTTCACCCTGTGCCTGGCACAGAGTAAGTACTCAAAAATATTCTTAAAGAGGTGAGGAGTGACCAACAGACACAAATGTGCCAGGCAGAGTTCAGGGGTTCACGGCAGTCCTCTAATGAAATCACTTGAGTTACTTCAGATGATTTTGTGGGTGATAACACAGCCTAAAGAAATAGTCAAAATGTACTGAGCATTTAGTATATACTTGGCTCTGAACCAGGCACTTCACGTGGATTATCTCATGAAGTCTTCACCAACTCTGCAAGGAGCAATTCTCCCCTTTGACAAGGAAAGGCATGGTGAGGGGCAAAGCTGATTTTGACTCCTCAGTTTGATTGCAGAGCGCCCTGCACTGCTCCTCCACTGGGTGCTTGTTTATCTGGATGTCAGGCTCACTCCTGAATCCCTTCAGTTTCCCCCAGGTGGGGTGGCTTTCTTTCCCATATTAGCTCATGGTGATGTATTGTCAAGTAGAAACAGATGTATTTCTGGTTTCATAAAGCAGTGGGGGCTGAATTTTAAGGGCTTTGTGCAGATAAGCAATGGGATACTGGACTGGGGCTCCTGTTTGCAGAGGAGATGACGGAGGAGACACAAGGAATTTGGCCAAATGCACATATTATATTTTTCCAGATAATTAACTATGGCAGCTTGTAAGTGAAATATTTGCCAGTGCTCATGAATATTACCCAGTGTAATGTTATCTTTTGATTAAACAACATATGTTCTCTAATAATTCATATGTATGAAGGAGAAAGAATAAAGTGCC
Organism: Uropsilus gracilis; assembly: GCA_004024945.1. Taxonomy (NCBI): domain Eukaryota; kingdom Metazoa; phylum Chordata; class Mammalia; order Eulipotyphla; family Talpidae; genus Uropsilus; species Uropsilus gracilis. The sequence continues at coordinate 96,344 of PVHY01001765.1, forward strand.
AAGATGCTCAGAATTCTGGATTTCTTAGATTTGATGGATATCAGCCTGATTCTTATGTGGTTCAAGACTCTCAAGGGAGAAAAGGGATTAAGAGTCTGTTGATTATGAATTGTTCTTTTTCTAATCCACCTACAAACAATATTGTCAATGTTAATAGTGTGAATAATATTTCATGCAAAAACACTATATTAAGCTTGGCAATGGAAAGATAATGAGCTGCTTCATGAATTAGGGTTTGGTTCATCTTCTCAGTGAAATTCATTTTCTAGGTCAGTGGGTCTCAAACTTTTGCTGCATCAAGCATTACCTAGTGACCTTGTTAAGCAGATTTCTGGACTCCATTCACAATGTCTGATGCAGTAATTTTGAAGCAGAACCTAAGCATCTTCATTGTGTATAAGCTTCTCAAGTTGGCTGAGGTTGCTGATCTGGGGTCACCTTTGAGATTCATGGACCTAGGTTGAGGTTTACTTTATGTGAGGCATCACACAAACCTATTGGTAGATGGAGGTCTCATGGCACTGTTCAAGATATGTTTACTCTAAAAATATCTCAGAGTTTCACACATATTTTAATTTACCAAGAGTACTAGTGGTCTGACAAAAATGCTTTCTGATGGGTCGAACTTCAGTTATGAACCAGGAAGTTATTTTTCTTGCTGTGGCCCTCAGCAGATCCTCAGAAATAGTTGGGGACAAGGGACCAGAAGCAAGGTCAATGGAAATTTGCCCAGCAAGGGTGTCACAGAGCCTAGTGGGTGCTAGAGGGTGCTAGTGCTGGAGTGCCAGTCACTGGTTCAGCTTCTGGTCCATCCTACTGTTTCCACTCACAGCTTTTCACAAGAATGGCTCATTTTATTCTACTCTTAAATTTTCAAGATAGAGATTTCAGAAGAATTTGACCACTGAAATGGTCTTGGGAGTTATTTTGAGTGATATCATTAACACTCTAGCACTGTTATAAGTAGTGAACATGTCTAACTCAAGCCAAATCAAATATGAAAATATGACAACCAGATTGTCTGCACCACGGCTCATTGCATGGTATCCAAGATTGACAAATATTATTTCTAGGATAAGTAGAGTTGGGTCATTTTTAAGTGGATGCTAAAGGTGGAATGTCAGATCCAGTTAGAGAAAGAATTCCTTCAGCATTCATGAACTCCTCTTATTGCCATTTGAAGCTCATCCACTGAGTCATCTTCCTGGTTTCATATTGTATCGCAACTCTAACTAGTCTATAACACCTGATGCATGTCGGCTTTAACAAATAGGTGAATTGTGTAGGCTGTTCAAGACTTGAAGTGAAGACTTTGAGTAACTGTGGAGCAACATGAGATATGTAATTAATATATTTGCTGAGTCCAGTAGTTCTCAATTAGAAGTATTTGCCCCCTCTGCTGGGAACATGACAAATTTTCTGGAGACATTTTTGGCTATCACAACTGGGGAATTGCTACTGGGATTTGGTGGTAGAAGCCAGTGATGCTGCTAAACATATATAAGCCCCATCTTAAAAAATGTGCAAAGACAGATAGATGTCCCATAGAAGTAAGGGGATTTCATGTGTAACGTGTATTCTAGATTTCGTTACTTCTCTTCTGCCATCATCAAGGTAGCCTAAAGTCTTGACTGTCATGGCACAGCTTCGTTAAAATGAAGAATTAACTGGCTCCAAATGATCAGTGTGTCAAGGCTGAGGAAACCCTGGCCTTGGAAGGGAGAAAGGATAGGAAGGGAAGAAGTTACCCTGCTGCACTGGGTATCTAGTAGAGGGGAATTTATCATACCTGTAATAGCTCAGTTTCTGATTTATAGGCCCAAAGAACTCATATAGTGACTTGGAGCACTTGCCACATCACGTCAACTGGGAGGAAGATGTGAATAGATAGGAGGGTCTGTTTGAGGCTTTTGGGGAGAAAGACTGCTGTTCTCTTCTATCAGTGTGAAAATCAACTCTTGGAAGAATGTGACACTCAGTTCAAAGTCTCAGAAACAAATAGACCCTTTTCTGCTATCCTCACATGGATTTGGGGAAGTCATTAAATGGCATTTTGAAGGAAGAATGATGATTTCTTACCCTTCAAATACAATGTGCCGTTAATTTATTCTGACTGGATGCCGAGTGAATCGGTGCTGGACAATGTGTGGAAATACATGCCTATACCTCATTATCTTTAATGGGAGTTTCAAAGGCACTTGCAGATTTAGAGTCCTATTTGGTCTGACTTGTATAACACCTGTCAGTAGACTGCTTTCCTGCTATGTCATTAATATTTAAATAATGCGATTTAAAGGTCAAACTGTGCCTACAGCAATATTAAAATATATCATTCAGTTTCTCTAGATGGTAATGGGAAAGACTAGGAGTGGAAACTTGCAGGAGAGAGTGAAAGGTAATAGCTCTACTGAGAAGAGGAAAACAGCCACATATATTTTCATTGTATGAATATAATTAATAAATTAAGGGAGCTGCTTTTTCCCCTTCCTGATCCGAAATCTACTTTAGTAAGATGAATTCTGGTCAAGTCAATCTTGTCTAGTCCTGAGTCCAGAGTGAGCAAGAGATGTTGGATGTTTGCCTTCATACCAAGCCAACCAAGAGATGTTGGGGGGGGGGGACTTCATACCAGTTTCCCGTAACCTGTGACCCTCTGTACTTCATCTCAGTAAAGAAAGCTAGTTTTTGCAGCCATTACTGTAAAAAGTTCCTTAGTGCATTTTCAGTGATGCTAATAAAGGAGTAGTGAATATTTGCCTCTTCGTGATCACTCAATATCCACCTGCCACCCCTCCTTTTCCCAGGTCTTGTGTGAAAATAAATCCATAGCTTTCACCATTGGTGAAAGGGGATTTGAATTGTTCACCAATTAATGGGCCTTGGTAAATAAGACAAACTCACCTTAGTGGCGTCACATTGAGCAGAACATCCCTGCTCTTCAGAGCTTTCCTGGCTCTCTTTGTAGCCACCCCTGGTTTGATAGTGGTCCATGGAGCTGAGTTTCCAGACGCCCTTCTGTGGGATTCATACTGTCCAATAAAGCAGAATTTTAATGACACTTTTCAAGTTCTTAAAGAATTTTGTCTGAAGACCAAAACTGAGAAAAAGTATTTAAGAAACATGTCACAAAATCAAACTGGTTATGTGAACTTGAACCCTTCCAGTTTCCCACTGGAATGGTTGCTTTGAGTTTTTAGTTGTTGCTGTACTGAACTATCACTTGATAGCTTACGACAACACAAGCAATTGTTTATTATTCAGCCTAGGAGGTCAGAAGTGTAAAATGAGTCTCACTGGGCTGAAGTCAGGGTGTCAATGGAGCAGGGTTCCTTTTTGAGATCCTTAATGTGAACACATTTCCTAGACTTTTCCAGCCTCTCCGTTCTGCCTATATTCCTTGGCTCGTGATTCCTTCCATCTCCAAAGGCCACAACTGCACCACTACAACTCTGCTTTTGCCATCACATCCCATAATATTTGCGATGCTACCTTAACTGCCTCCCACTTTTAAAGAAAAGCAATACTTATAAAGGGACCCTGTGTTGTATTATGTTCACCTGGATAATCAAAGATAATCGCCCCAGGACACTAAACCTAGTAATACTTGTGAAGTCTCTTTGGATAATTGGTTCTGACAATTAGGATGCAGGGTCTCTTTGGGCTCTCATTCTGCTTATCACAATAAGGAGAGAGTATTTCTTTTTTCAGATTTCTTTTCTATGTATTTTCACGTTTCTTTGGGGTGTGAAATAAAATAGGCCTGGAACTCCAAATCTTAGGAGAATGATTTTAAGGTAAAAGTCATTTTAGCTATTATCCAGATCATGAAATAAAACTTTACCAACTACCCCAGAACTACGCCTTGTACCCCACCCCAAATTCAGGCTTCATTCAGCCTTTACATGTAGAGTAACTTTGTGGTCATCAAGTTCTTCCTTTTTTTTTTTTTTTTTAGTGGTTTTATCATGTAAGTGAGCATGTCCAGACATTATAGTTTAGTCTTAACCACTGGAAAGATTTGAAATGTCTTTTAAATCTCTTTCATTTATAGGTTCCCTCCCTATCTTTTTGTTTTTCTTACAATTTAACTGTTGGGCTGTTTGACCTGCAGAGTTCACCACAGTCTGATTTTTGCTGATTGCACATTCAAAGCACAGTTCAACATGTTCTCCTGCTTTCTGATTTCCTGCAAATTGGCAGCTCAGGCCAGGGACTTGATCAGATTCAGCTTCAATCCTGTTGGCATGACTATAGGTGGTGGTATTTTTTTTTACATTAAGAGCCACATGATGTCTATTTCTTTTGCTCTTTTTTATATCAGCACTGTGTTGCTCAATGCCCAAAGTAATTAATTCACTGGGGGTTCCAACATGATGATTTTCTGATGACATCGTTAAAACATACGAGCTTGTACCACCCACTAATATTGGTTTTGCTAGACTGAAATAGGTGGGTAACTGGGTACTTTGAGGTATGTTTGGCAAGCATTGTGTGGAGTCAGGAGATTGTCACCTTTGTAGACTGTTCTGTGCAAAGAAGCATTCAACAAATAGTCTTTTCCAAAAAAAATTTAAAAATATTAGTTTGAGAGAAGGGAGGATTTGAGAGTCATGAACATTTGTGGGCATGGGGCTTTTTAACCCCCTTCCTGCCAGATCAGGGGATGAAGCCTTCATGATGCATCCAGGATCCAAGAGGGCATGGGCCTCCCCTTGCTACTACTAGAGGGAGGAATGGAACTAGAGTCCTCAGCAGAACTTGCAAAGTCACTTTGAATTTGGGGTGTGATAAAGACAGAGACTGGCCAGAGCTTACCTGACAGCAGGGGGAGGAAAGAGTTTCAGCATGGCAGCATGTCATGGTTCTGTACCTCTTTGCACCTTGAGCATGGTAGCTGAGTCAGAGCCAGCTTGGGGTCCCTTTACATCAGACGCTGCCTGCTAAGCCCAGCATTCAGGGTAGTCTGGTTGAAATGGAAACTGAAGGGCATCCTTCAGACAATAGGTGAGTAGAGGTCTCAAAAGTCATGCTTGCAAGAAAGTCACATTTGGGGTATCTGTCTCATAGACCTTTGCTCCTCTACCTTTTGCTCTTCTTCACTCTGTTCCTGGAAAAACAGAAAAAGAGAGGGTGTTAGGGAGAGGGAGTATAGACAATAGGAGAAAAAAGGAAGAATGGAGGACCCCTATACCCCTAGTTCTATCTGTAGATTCATGTGTGTTCCCTGAGATGTGAATGAGAAGAAGAGTTCAAACAAGAATGAGAGATGAAAGCCTTGATACTGGTGTATTCAACTGGACTTGGAAGTGACACCACTCATTGATACCCTCAGGGAGAAGAGTATGGAAATGATCTACCCAGAATTTTGTCAGGGATGACCAAAGAACCCTACAGGATAGCAGTGGATGGTGGGGTGCTGGTGTGTGTGTGTGTGTGTGTGTGTGTGTGTGTGTGAATCTTTTCTTGATCATACTCTACCAATTATTAAACTGTTTTCACTTAAGTTACCCAGAGTTGATTACCCAGACAAATTTCTGGTGCTTGAAAGGGAAACTGTATATGATATGAGTGTCTCAGGCCCTAAGAGGATAATTTTTAAATCAAGGTAAGAATTTTCGGGCGTCCTTTACAAGGTAGTGTGTCATAAGAGGAGGCTGTCCTTGGAGGGGAATATTTTACTCCCTCCCAAGCAGGTACTTGCTCCTGGGCTTAGGCAGCCCTGTCCTTGTGGATGCTTTTAGAACTGAGGATAGGGGAAGGCGACCCTACTCAGGTCACTTAATGACTCCAAAACTAATTTCCTCATCTGCAGAGTGCGTGTAATAACAATTTGAAGAAATGTGAGAATTCAATGAGGTGACACGTGAAATAGCTTTTTAAGCTATAAAGAGGTGTATAAATGGGAAAGATTTTTCTTTCTAATTTAATTTTTGAATAGATAGTAATTTTCATGGTCTAAAATATTTAAAAAGGCATAAAGAGAAGTTTCCTCCCAAGTACCCAGTTCTCATCTCAATTTTTTAATGAATATAGTAATTAGTCTCTTTAGGCATAGACAAACAAATACGAACATATATTCTTATTTTTCTCAAAGGTAGCATAGTGTATACTTATTTTGCAACTTGCCTTTTCTTCCTTCTACTTAAAAACTTCTCTTGAATATGCTTGCTCATCAATATATATAACTCATTCTCTTAACAGATGGCTAAAGAAGTCTTTTGTTGGTACACATCTAGGTGGTTTCTAATATATTTCTATTCTTTTAGGTCTGTAAAAAAGCTTGTGTGTGTATGTGTGTGTGTATTCATGCATACTGAAATTTCTGTCACAAAGGGAAAGAATTTTTTTCTTTTAAAATTAAAATACTGTTTTACACCATATGTAATTCAAAGGGATAGGTTCATACCCCTTCAGGTGTACTCACCATCAAGGTACCCATTTTCTTCCATCACAGTTCACAGTGCTTGCTCCCCACTTTACTCCCCATCTTCTTCCTCCCTTCCTATAAGCCTCAATTCTGCAGTGATATTTCTGGAGTTTGGAGTTGTCTGACTCTTTGTTTTGTTCTCTACATTTCACACATAAGTGAGACAGGTCAGTCTTTGTCTTTCTTGGGAAAGGTTTTCTTTCTTTGCTAGAGCAGGTGTCCTGAGTGGAATGGGAAATTTTAGGCAGTCCCCTTTTTTGGCAGCTCTGGTTGTTTTGCCCTGGACAGGACTGGATCATGCCAGAGATCAATCCTTTGTCACTTTTAAATTTATGGAAAGAAAAGGCAAGCAGGAAACCTTAGTCTAATGTGGCATTTCTGTGCCTGTGACATCATGTGCCTGCCCATAGGGAGGAGAGACTAGTGAACTTCCTTTCCATATTTTAGAACACTTTTTTCATCCAAGGAATGAGGATAATAGTGCTCACCTGCAGAGTAGTTTGTGAGGCTGAAATGAGACTGGAACTGAGCTTCCAGCTCACAGGCTCTCTACTCTATAAATGTGAGTCACACAGCTGTTCTGTTAGCAAGGATGTTTGATGGCTCTCAGCTCCATTCACTATTACAGAGTGAAATACAGCATGTGGCAGAGGACCAGCGGCTGAACACGACTGCCTGTGCATGGCCATCAGTCAGAGCTTGTGGTCTCAGAGGTCCAGAGACTCCAATTCTTAGTAGGTGTCATGCAAATGCTCTTGGTGCTGGGACAGTCCCCCACCTCCCAGCTGAGCACAACCTTGTATGATGCTGGTGGTAGTTCTGTTGGCTTATACATAGGCAGTGGTCACTGTGCAGACAGCAGAGCACAGTCATAGTGGAAACTGAGCACAGTCCTGGTGGAAACCAAGCAGTACTAGTAGGGACAGGCAGAAATAGTTGCTGAGAAGTGAGGGTGGAGGACCAGACGTGGTGCAGATCATGTCAAGTCATGCTTGCTAAGAAGAGGAGTATGACAACAGTGTGGAAATGGATGGAAGGGGAAGACCCTAGGCAAGGAACAAGAGAAAGCCTTTCCCCAGGGCAGCAGCATGGTAGGGAATGTTGTGACTATTCAGAATGTGAGGATGTGAAGGGGCAGAGGCTAGAGTCTGGCATGACTTCTGGTTTCTGGCTGTTGACTATGTGACTTGGGGTGCCATTTTTTGACCTGCATGCTCAGGAGGAGATGCTCTGCTGCATGAGGGCTGAGGAATTGTTTGGTGGTGAGGTTGAATTGCCTAAGGGACACCTAGAGATCCTACCTGGGTGGGAGGTCATACCTGGCATTAGTGTAGACTGGTGTTCTACATTCTTCTGCCATTTTTACTTATTTTTGAGGGGGGTATATTCTTTTTCCCTACCGTAAGTTGCTGTCTCCCACAGTATAGACCATGCTAGTCAGGTTCTAATTGCTTAGGATGATGTCCCCAGCCCATGGACCTTGGTGAGGGCTGCCATGCCTTTGCTGAAACAGAGCCTGGCCCCATACATCTGAAAGCAGTGTTAGTGTTTCCAGCCTCTAATGACTGTGGAGCCCACTGGCTACAATCATGCATGATGAAAGATAGATTAAATGTTTCCTCTTTTGATTAAAGGAATAATGATCAATTACATGGCTGTTTATTTTATCAGCAGATCAGCAGGTCTCCTGACTGGAATTCCAAAATTGCATGCTTTCAGAACATCAATAGCAGACCACTGCTTCCTTTTCCCCTCACTCACATATGCCCATTGTTTCTTCTTTTAATGGAAGCAATTAACTGTTGTCCCTGCTCTTCTGTATGAATGTCTGCAACCCATCAGCAGATGCCCCGGTAAAGAATTCAGTCTTAGAGAAGAAATGCAAAGTCCTTTCCATGTCTCTTCTGCACACTGTAGAACAAGTATTGTTACATTAATCACTAAAATTCATCAGTTTGGCACATCATCAAAGAAGAAAGATTTCTAATGGGGTGAGTGAATCTTTGCACATTCAAACGCTCCTTTGAAAAAAACTTCACATTTTCTGCTGCCATAGAAACCATCTTTTCAAGTGCATAGTAAATAAAAACAGGGCCCTCTGGCTTCATGTTATATTATAATGTGGGCATTCTCTTTTAAATATGGAAAAGTATGCCCAGCTTCTCTCTGAGGTGTCTGGTCTGTTGATCTTATTTTCTTATGTCTGGTTGTAGTCGTTGGGAAAATACGAGTTATTCTTCCTGGGTTAAAAGATAAGAAGTAGATGGAATTGAAAGCACCATATTCATTTTAATGCTGTCAGAGGTTTCGTGTTCTTGAGACTGGATGAATCATGGAAAAGAATAAAGTGAAAAAATCTCTCCCTCAGTATGGCTAAAACAGTGTCACAGATCTGTGAGAAATCACTCACCAAACTCCTGTGATGTGAAGGTCACAGTTATTCTAAGACATATCATCTGTTTATCACAATTCTGTTTGTGAAGAGAACCGAGTATTGGCGGGAGCAGATGCTGGCTGCCTTCAGAGATGTTTGCCTGCTGCATCTCCTTCTCTTGTGCCTGGTGCTAGAGGGCTGGCAGGGCTAAGAACCCAAGCCAAGCTTGGAGCAGGGTGTCTGGGAGACTCTTCCTACCCTCAGCTACCCAACACTCAGGAGGCATTTGGGAGACAAAGGACTTGAAAACTTCTTTGCCAACTTTGCCTTGAGTCATAACTGATTTTCCACACTTAAATTGTACCTCGGGAAAAATTCTCTTTCAAAAGCTGCCAGTTTAGCCCTGATTTAGTTAAATGTTCCTCTTGCCATTCCATCTTGCCACTCAAAGAACATTGAAGTTATCTGTTTCCTTTTCTGTCTCACCTGCCAAACTGTCTTCTTTTTAAGGGCAGGGACTGAGCCTTATTCGTTCTTACATCCCAGTGTCCAGTCCAGTGTCCTGCATGGAATGAACATGTATCTTTTGAACAGAGCCCAAGTGACTTGCAAAACCATATTTTGTTACTGGGAATGGGCTTCTGCAGGGCAGGATCCATTTCTGTTTTATCTTTGGAATAATAATGAAGACAGTAGCTTACATTTATTGGCTCTTTGTATGTGTTATCAATTCTATCTCATTAATTCTATAAGGATCATTCTACTATTGTTTTTCAAATAATGAAACTGGGTCACAAAAGTCATTCGCTTGGGTTTATGTTGCTAAGAAGTAGTGGATCTGGAATTTGAGCAGAGACCCTCCAATTCTAAAGTCATTGTCAGGTCATGATGCTACCCTGCCTTCCAGGCCTGAGCATTGCCCTTTGATTGGCAAAGCTAATGATGCATTTTCTGTTGAAGGAATAAACCTCACAGAAACTCTAAATGTGACTGGCCTGCTTTTCAGAAGTAGTCAGCTCCTAATTTCTCAAGGTTCTCTAGTTGATGTTTACACTATGGTAATAATCAGCCACAAGAGTGACTCACAAATAGTTGTCTTCCTTCCAGGTAGAAAGTAGAGCTCACTTTCCGTTCCTCCTTGTAGTCATGGGCCAGAGATTCACCTTTGTCACTGACAGGTGAGTGAAAGTGTTGTGTGTACCTACCTCACAGATAGATGCTTTGGGGAACAGTGTCATTTACCACTTACCTTTTCCCCTTACAGTGACGTGTGAGGACATATGATCATGTGTTGTATGGGGGAGAAATAAAGATTTTTGTTGTTGTTGTTAGCCACTTGCTTGTAACTGGCACAGCCTCATCCATTTGTACCTGACTGGTACAAATATCATGTAACTGTTTTTTTCTAATTTTCTCATTTCTGAAATTAGAAAGTGAGACGTTAAGGGATATGAGGTCTTCAGGAGATTCCTGGCAATTCAACAACTATAGATTTCTCTTATGAGCCCCTTTTAGGCTTCAAGGGCAAGGATTCACTGGCAACTCTTGATAGCACCTCCTAGATAAAACTCTTTTAGAGAGTATTGTCAATATTGTTGCTTTTCTGGATCTGGTGATTATGTTTAGATTTTCAAAAAGTCCTAGGGGAGACTAGGGAGGGAGTGGGGAGCAGGACAGGAAAGGGGAGGGAGCCAAGCTGGGGCATGGCCATAGGATGAATAGCATGATCCCATGGGGTTCTGGAAGGGAAGTTGCATCTCAGTGCCTTCTTACCTGGAACAATCTCCTTTAGCAGGTGTTGATTAAAAGTAACCCTGCTAGTGTGGGGGTGGGATGCAAACTCCCAGAAATTGACTCTAATTGGATTTAAGTATATCCCTCCCCCCAACCCCACCCCGGCAAACCCAGACAGGTGCTGGTCATTGGGAAATGGAGGAAGACTATGCACAGAACATTAATTTGTCACTATTTCTTAGTTTCAGCCAATTTGGAGCTATTTTTGTTTAAATATTTGTCAAGGAGAAATCAAAGACTGGCCTCCCATTTCTGTGTGACAGTGAAAGACAGGGAGGCAGAGAGGTGCAAAATGACCCTCCTGTCATCAGAGAGGCAATTGTGATAAAAGATGAGGTTGGCACTTATGACTCCTGAGTCTGGTGTCAGAGAATTGTCCACCAGCTTTTGGCATGAGAGCTGAATATATCAAATTATAAGTGGGCTCCGCTTTAATGAAATCTGACATGCAGAAATCTAAATGGACCACAAAGACAAATAAGGGTCTGCCCAGTCACATTACAAAAGCATTTACTGAATTGAAAGGGCAAATACCAGTTTTCCTGGAAACAATTTCCAAGATATAGAAAATAAGAATCTTACTGTATAGATTGTTAAAAAAAAATAAAGGTTTACTAAAAAAGGTCAGAAGTTTCCTTTCTTTTTAGGTACTTAAAAGTGACTTACATGGAGGCATATTATTATCCTAGATGGGGTCTGATGGAAATGACCTCTCATGTGTAATGATCATATGTAATGATCATTCTACAACAAAATTGGAATCCCAAGGAATTGTGATAAGTACTGTTTGTATACAACACCAAGCAATACATGAACATATGGAGGAATGCAAACACTGACAAATGTATGGATTGCATCGTTTTGTTTCTGTGACTTCTGTTTTATACATCTGTCACAGGGAAAGAATGAAGGCTGTGATTATCTTTATCATAGTCTGGCAAGTGGATGTGTAAAAGTTAGAGAAAAGGCAGACATTGTATTCACCAGAAACTCATAAACTCCCACAAGCTGTAAGTAAATGTGTGAGAATCAATATCTTAGTGCTTGAGAACATTATCAACATTTCAGTTGTAACTGCAAATAATGTGAGATTTAAAAACAAATACCAAATGTGCTTCTATTTAGAAATGTTTTAAAATTTGGTCTTTATCAATAAATCTAAATCTCTTCATCCCATATAAAGCTGTGACATTTTATTTTTAAAATGCTGTTTTTACATGAGTCTTCTGTTCTATCACTCCCTTCTATCACAAATAATCATACAAGCAAAGTCACCTCATACCTGCAGAGTTAGTTCACTGTGTCGTGCTGGTTTCAACGATAAAGTTGCTTAAACTTTGCAGAACCATTTTCAAGATATTTTGTTTTCTGTCTAGTGATTCTATTTATGTGTCTTTTTTTTTTGAGAAAGAGGAATAGCAGAAATGAAATACACCTTTTTAAAAAATATATATTTTTTAATCTGTAAAGGAACTCAGTCATGCTATTGTTTTTGTTTTGTATTGTTTTGTTTTTGTCCTGCAGTGTATTTAGACGCTTTCTTTCTTAGTAAATTTCAGATTGTTGTAGTGGAGTTGCTCCTCTTGCCTCTCAGTGCAGAAGGGCATGCATACATGGTAGAACCTCTGGCAGGTAGGAAAAGCAGGAAACAGGACATTAAAACTAATGGGTACAGGCAGGTGTGGGCATAATGGTTTAAAATCATGCCCACCATCTCTTTAATGCAAGAGATAGAGCCTAGTCTTCATCTTCCTCCCACCTCTCCCCACCCTCAGCCCCAAGTGTGGGCTAGCTAGACGGGTGACTCATTTATGAGGAATAGAATAAGGCAGGAGTGATAACAATGAGATCTTTTCAGCTAGGCCAGGAAGGTATTGTGGCTTTCTTCTTTCTCTCAACTTATCTCTCTCCTTGTTTACTTCCAGGGATGCCTGCTGACATGTTATGAGGATACTCAAGCATCCTGTAGGGAGACAGCCATTTCCTATAGCTCAGTGTTCTACTATATCTTGGGTGTTGCTTCTCTCCTCATGATCCATAATGGCTGCTTGAGACCCAAATTCACATTCCAGAAGAGGGTGGAGGGAAAGAAAGAGGAGTGACATATCCTTTGGTTTAATAACACACCACAGAAGTACCTTACATTTCATTCAAGAGTTAACTTTATGGTTTTACTGAGTCAGGAGAATGCTATTTTCTCTGCATGACCATTTGCCCAAGTGAAAAACCAGAGGTTCTTTTTCTGAGAAAAAAACCACTGATGGTTTTTGGTACCACTTACTGATATTTCCATATAGTCATCCATTCTCTGCCTTTATGCTTGTGCACAAGAAAACTAAGCCCCTCCTCCTTTGTGAGATGACTCTATTTCTGTGCTTTTCTACCCTATAATCATTTCAACCTGCCTCTTTGTTTTCAAAATTTTATGTGTATGTTCATTCCTTTTGTTATCTCTGACAGTGGACATTTCCCCTATATTGACCATTTGTCACATTTAATTTTTTTTGAAGCTGTTATTATTCCACCATTATTCATTGTATTTACTAAATAGCGTAAAATCACTGTTCTGCAATGTCTGATACCTATTTGGATCTTTCAAAACCCTCTGTCATCTACTGGAGCACTCTAACTCTGCTTGTAGTTTATCTTTGTGGTAAATTTTAGGTTCCATAATAATTTGAAATTCAATGCTTTACCAATGCAACTATCTCTATGTGCACCCCCCCTCCACACCCCCTACTCTTTTCTTGGTCTGTTAACTACTTTAAAACAATCACTTTCACAAGACTTTTTTCTGCTTATCTGACTCTCCTAGAGAAGTCTCCCCTTGAGGGACATAACTTGCAATACTTAGCATATAGTAAGTAGTTGCTCAAGATCTGCTCTTAGTAGGACTAAATGAGATTCAGCTGGCTTTTCTTGTCCATATTCACCTACCACCAGACCCCACCACATCAGTTCTATCTTGAATGCTCTACCAGCAGCAAGTGGGACAGCCTCCATTTGACTAACTGAACATTCTCCCCATGTGCTTGAGGGAGCCAAATTAACCCCATCTTGTCAGATTCTTGACTCTTTGTGCTGCAGATGAAAGCATAAGAAGTGAAAACTGGAACTCGCTTAACCTTTCCAAGTCTTCAAGTAATGATTTTCTAGACTGATAAGACTAAATTGGTATTGGATCTTGACTCGGAGCAGACCTGGCAGTTGTTTATGGGCTGCATGTGTCTTGCTCATGGCTGATTTTCTTCTCTCCTCCTCAGTGGAGGAAATTAAAATGTTGATGGTCAGATTACAGGGTTCTAAGCCTCTGCCCCTTGCCTGCTGTGTAGATGCTAGAATTAGGTTTATCTACTGGTTCAAAGGAGGTGGTCGATAATTTGAGCACTTGAAAAAATAGCTGAGGTAATAAGATCTTTAAAGGGCTTATGAGCTACTTTTAAAAACACAAACAAACAAAAATCATGACTGCAGGCTTCTCAGCCACAGAGCAGAAAGTCACAGACCTTGTGTAAACTGGAGGGCACTCTCCAAATCACCCAATTCCCAAGACTGCCTTCCCAACTGAATGCCCTGTCAGCCATTCCTTTGAATTAAAGTATTGGTTTAAAATGAAGCTGCATTCCCATCTCAATGTGTTGTAGATATTTGAAAATTAGCCAGGTGCCTAACACAAAGGTCATTATAAAAGGTCATATAATTAAACCATATAAAAATAAATTTAAATTACTCTTGAAAAAGTGCAACTGTATGTTAACCAGTGACATCCTGCTGCCAACTGTGATTAGTGTGGCTTTTATCCAGCTGTTAAGCTATGCTGAGTTCAAGGATGCTGGCCTCCTGGTCAGGTTAATCTTCAAGGGTAAAGGATGTTGGTGATGATCCAGGGACCAGCAACTGAGTCAAAGGCCCATTTCATTGCATCAAGCAAGAGAAAAGTGTCTCTTACATAAATTGTCCAGATCATAAACCAAAAAGGCCACTGGTTGATTTCCCAGAAAGACAATAAAGAGAAATCAGAGGAGAGATCCTCAAAACTCACCTAACTTACTTCTCAGTGTTGTCAGGACTAGCAGTTGCCTCTGCAAAGCATCCTTACCAAGGACTAACAGGTAGTCTACATTTATTTGGTCTTAATCTTGGAACAGTGAGAACTGGAAGGACACAGAGAAAATGTAAGTCATCTAACCTTTCTCAATTTAGAGATGGACGTCATCATAAAATGTTTTTTTTGTAGCTGCTCCTCTGTTACTAATCCTCTTCTGGGTGGATTTTAATCTCAGATTCAATAGTTCTGCACAATCTGAGAAAAGTATTAGGGAAAGTACTTTCCTAAGATTTAGTTGAAATAGAGCTTCATTTCTTTTTTTCATGCTCTGTTGTTAAAGGGTACAGAGTATCAATGCACCGGACTCTTACAACAGTGTGATTTTTCTTCAAAAAATCACTGGAGCAGAAATGGTTTTGTTATACAAGTAGAGAATTTGAGAGTTGTAGAAGACCATGAGATAAAACCTAAATACGACTATTAAAAATACTACTGGAATTTCTCTCTGCCTCTTAATCAGCATTTTTCTGTCCCCTCCCTTGTCCTTCCTTCTGTTTCTAGAAGGAAGGGGGTCTCTAGACAGGGTCACTTTTCCTATGATCTTTTCACTCCACTAAAACATTTAGGTTCAGAATAGTACTTTAGTGTACTTAGTGAAAGATGAATAGTTATTCATGTAGAGTTTAATATTCCCTAAGATAAATATTTAAATTTTTTTCTTAAAAAAGTTGACCAGGTCTAGATTACAAAGTGTTCAGAGTATAGATATCAAAGTTGCCTGCTCTTTCTTGCAGAGGTTCTCACAATGTTTATTCTAAACTACATTTTGTAGAAAACACTGACAAGGCCTATGATTAAGTCATATTGAATAAAACTGAATGAGTAGGGTAATCTTCAGCCTGTGGAGAAAATGACTTTATTTGGGAATATATTTGTTATCTTGAGATATTTAAGCTGTTACACTTTGGGAAGGGGCAGACTTTGTCTAGAACTTGACCTGATGTCTAAGAGGTCTAGGCAGGGAGATCTGGGCACTTTGTAAGAGGGATTTTCCACCATAACTGCCAGGCAAAGCAGAGTCCTCTGTCAGTTGGAATACTCAAAACAAACAAACAAACAAAAAAAAAAGGCTGGATGCTCAGTGAGATCAGGTTGGCTATTTTGTGTGCATCCTTCTTAGATGTGGTTTCCCCAATAATTTACCTTCAAAAGTGCAACACATCTATTATGTTTGAGTCCTTGCATAGGAAATACAACAGATCTCTTTGGGAAAGATACATCCACTTGGAAATACTTTAAATACTCTATCTACTACTTATTTAAGTGCACTATAGTTTAAATAGCAGAATCAGTAAAAGATGAAGCAGAGGAATTTAAAAAGATTTTAGTAATGATTTCTGGATATATAATTTCACCATTCAAAATGTTGGTATTTACCATTTGACCCAGCAATTGCTCTTCTGGGAATCTACCCAAAAGAGACCTCAATGTGGGTACAAAAGGACACCTGTACCCGGATGTTTACTGCAGCACAATTTATAATTGCAAGGTCATGGAAACAACCTAAATGCCCCAAAACAGAGGACTGGATGAAAAAAATGTGGTATATATACACGATGGAATATACTCATCAATTAAAAATGACTAATTTGACAACTTCATAACAACATGGATGCATTTAGAAGAAATCATATTAGCTGAAACAAGCCATAAAGAAAAAGGCAGAAACCAAATGGTTTCACTAATGTATGGGATATAGTGAAAAAAATAAAATAAATAAAAGCCTTGAGGAAAGCCAAAACAAGCTAAGCACCAAAATGAAGTGCACAACTATGAACAGGAGGGAAAGGGAAGAAAAGGAGGGGAGGGAGGGGGGGGCAAACCCTTGAGATTACAAAGTTGTGAAATTTATATATAAATAAAGAAAAAGGAAAAAACAAAACAAAACAAAATGTTGGTATTGCCATGAATAATTTAAAAGTGATACAGTATAGGAGCTCTTTGTAGATCTTTGTTATCAGACCCTTGTCACTTGTCTGGAGGGCAAAAATTTTCTCACAGTTGGTTGGGTTCTTTTTGTTTTGTTTATTGTCTCTTTTGCTGAACAGAAACTTTTTAGTTTTAAAGTCCCAGCTGTTTATGTTTTCTTTCATTTGTTTGCTGGCCATAGTTGTTTCCCCAAATGGATTTCTGAGGTGAAATTCATGAAGGGTTTTGCCCAGGTTTTCTTCTATGTATTTTATGGTTGCAGGTCTCACTTCCAGGTCCTTTATCCATTTTGAGTTAATTTTTGTGCAGGGTGTGAGGGTGTTGTTCTGGTTCATTTTTTAACAAGTTTTGATCCAGTTTTCCCAGCACAATTTACTGAAGAGGCTATCCTTGTTCCACAGCTCAACAAAAACAAAGCAAAAAACCCAATCAAACAATGGGGAGAAGAACTAAAAAGACACTTCACCAAAGAGGAGATACAGATGGATAACAGGCATATGAAAAAATGCTCCACATCACTAATAATTAGGGAAATGCAAATTAAAACCACACTACGATACCATCTTACACCAGTAAGAATGGCCCACATAAATAAAACAGGCAACAACAAATGTTGGCGCATATGTGGAGAAAAAGGAACTCTCTTACATTGCTGGTGGGAGTGCAAACTGGTCCAGCCACTATGGAAGACTGTGTGGAGGACCCTCAAACAATTGAAAGTGGACTTACCATTGACCCAGCAATCCCACTACTGGGAATCTACCCAGAGGACATGAAGGCATTAATTCAAAAGGACACATGTATGCACATGTTCATTGCAGCCCTGTTTACAGTTGCAAAGAATTGGAAACAAACCAAATGCCCCAAAACAGATATTGGCTAAAAAAAATGTGGTACATATACACGATGGAATACTACAGATCCATCAAGGAGGACAAACACATGTCATTTGCAGCAACCTGGATGGAACTAGAAAGACTCATATTAGCAGAAATAAGTCAAAAAGAAAAAGAGAAGTACAGGATGGTTTCACTTATATGACAGATATAGGGAAAATCAAACAAACAAATAAGAAAAAATGAAAACAACCAATGGGACTGAAACATGGAGCAAGAGAGGAGGAGGGGGAAGAAGGTGGGGGAGGTGAAGAGCACAAAAGATCAGGATAGTTAACAAATGTTAGTGAAGTGGGAAAGCCCCCAGGGTAAAAAACAAACAAACAAACAAACAAACAAACAAACAAACAAACAAAAAAACCCCAAACACACACACACACACATTTACCAAATATCAGAAGAGAAAAACGGGCCAAACAACCAACATCTGAACATCAACTTAACCAACCAACAAATTGCAGAAAAATGGGAGATGGAATGACTGGAGGGGGGATACAGAGGGGTTATGTGGAGGGAGGAGGGATCAATTAATGCACAATTGTGACAAATCAATAAAATGAATTAAAAAAATAAGAATGATACAGTATAGAGGTTATTTTAAGGCAATGATTTTCATCTGGGGGTGATTTTGTCTCCTGGGGGGCGTTTGAAAATTTCTGGAGACACTTTTGATCATCATGGCTAAAAGGGGTGGTGTGTGCTACTGGCCCCCTGTGGGCAGAGGCAGGTGTTGCTAAGCATCCCCCAGGATAGGGACAGGTCCCCACCACAAAAAGCTACCCAGCCTAAATTGTCAATATACTATAACATAGAGCCTTGCTTTATGGAAATCATGAATAGAATTATAAGATTAATAAAAGTTATCTGGGTGACAACATCATATGGATTCTTAAAACGCCCCATTTCAAACAGCTTTATTGGAATGAAGATGATGCATTTTGAAGAACTGCGTTTTGTGTGATGTCGCTTACAAGTGGCTTAGTGACAACACACATTCTGTCATCAGCTATGCATATGAATACTTTCCAGAAAGCTGTTTCATGAAAGTGAGTGAAAAAAGTGATATTTCTTATTAAAAAAAGTAAGAAAGCAATACTTCTGAATAAATGTGTTTTATATATAATGTGATTTTAAATATTTGTAGCTAACAATAAAATAAATCTCCTAGTCATTTAACAATTAAATCTATTCTAATATTTCACATTTTAAGTGGATCAGAATAATTATTTGATTTTATTGGGAGAATCATTGCAAGTCTCATATTTGGGTTTGCCTTGTATTTGGATGTATACAGAAAAATACAACTCTGGGGTCCCAAGTTTTGAGTGTAGTGTGTGTAGATGTGTATATGTGTGTGTGTGTGTGTGTGTGTGTGTGTGTGAGTATGCATGGTGTGTGTTTGGTCATGGACTACATTTTTCTGGTCATGACATGTGACTCATACACTCTTAATACATTTGGAAATAGTTTCTAAAAGGAAACAAAGCTTTCCTATTTATATTTGCCTGAATAAATTACGCACTAAGATTCAGTCCATCCTGTGTGTTTTGACAAATACATACACCATGTAATTAGTACCACAATCAAGATGTAAAGGAATTCTAATATTCTCCAAATTTCCTAATGTGCCACTTTGCTCTCCTCTCTTTACTGCTTTTAATTTTTAATCATACTTAAAAAACAGAATGTTTATTTTAAAAAAAAGGCATGTGAGAGGCAGGATCTGGAGAGAAAACTGAAATTGGTACATGAAGAGAATCCATAGATTCAGCCTCAGAAAGAATGAGAGAACCCAGAAAAAGAGGCTTACACCAAAAACTATTTGAGGACCAAGGCCCAATGGGAGGAAAGGGCCTCCATTCCTAGCTTCAGGAGAAGGGAAGGAGAGCAGCAGTCACATCCAGCAGCTGGCAGACTGATGGGGAAGACAAGCTAACACCATTGCAGAGACTGGGCTTGTGGGCCCATCTCTCACTTAGCCTGATTGGAGGACCAGGGTCCTAGACCTGGTGTCTCTAGCTGCCTGTTGGAGGTGCACTCTTGGCAACTATTACCAAGCATCACTGTTGCCCTCAACACTCCTGAAGACAGAAGATCAGCACCCCACCTCACCAGTGGACATCTACTGGGTGGGATGGCTGCCCCCGGTAGCTACTTTAATCTCTGCTTTCCTTGTGAACCTCATGGTTGGTAAGGTCTTTTGCAGCTGTGTGGGTGGGTGGAAGAACCCAGAGCCCGTTACCTGTATGGTCCCTGTCCCTGGACTCGGCTATATATCCTTTCTCTGCTTATAGTGGCATTGTGTGTAGTTTTGGGGTGCCCCTGTGCTAGCACCCGATGTCAGTGAACTTCGGTACTCATGGGCACTCTGTTTCGGTATCATGTTCCCATTGAGAGAAATATGGACATAGTAGAGTATGAATGAAATTCCTTACACATATCTTTTATTTATCTATGGAACCAGTTTTAAAAACTGCACTTTATCCTCAGACCCCTCCACCCTCTCCCACCCCCTATCTTATTCCCCACCCTTAGTTTTTGACCACCACCCTCTTCCCATTCCCAACCTCAGTTCTGGTGTTAAAAGAAAGTTTGAAAGAAGAGTCTCTTTCACATGCCCTTCTCACAACACACTCCCTTCTCCCCTGCCTTGTTTTGGTGAAGACTGCTGATGAGATGGGCTCAATGCTCTGTCCCTGCAAGGAGAGAGTCTCAGCCAGGTTTCTCAGCATGACCCAGGAATTCCCAAGGTCTTTGGTTGGACAGAGTTGATTGTTAGTTGGAGCTGGCCAAGTGGTGGAATTTCAGCCTAAGTTTCCTCTGTACCCACTGGCTCAAGTCCCTCAGGTGGAGATGGAGGTTGAAGGACAGTCAGCAGTCTAAAGGCTGGAGTGGAAGGCAGGGAAGAGGGATGCTCTAAGTGCCAGGTCTGCTCCCAAGATACCTTCAGGGAGTGGCTCCTTGCCTTTTCCCCCAGCAAGGTGTGGAAGAGCTCCTGGTGACTCAATGGTACTCAGTTCCTGAGGCAGACTATCCTTGAGTAGCTTGGTTGCTTCTTGTCTGACTCTCTCTGCTTTAATTTGCCATGTCATGCTGCAGAGTTTGGTCACTGCCATGGAGGTGGCCGTCAGCAGAACTTTGTGCTTCTAGGTGAGCTTGGCTATACGGAGGGACTTTCTCTCTCTCCTGGAATGCTCCAAGGTCTCCCTGAGCACCGTATACTCCTTCTTGACCATGTCAACCCTGTAAATGAGGTGACACTTCTCCTCAATCAGGGCAGCCAGGGTTTCTGGGAGTTGTTTCTTGCGTTGGCCATAAAGGTGGCTGTGCACACAGCAGACAAGTCTGAGGAGCAACATGAGTTCCAGCAGGAAACAGAGGATGGGTGAATCCACCACCTCCCCCTACTGGAGACTCTCCCACTGGAGAGTGAGTGATGGGCCCACACCATCCGGCAGTTGTCCCATCATTTCCTCCCCAACCTTCTCCACAATCAGCCCAAAGACGAGACCCACAGAGGCCAGCAACCCCTCCATGGCTCTGACTCAATGCAGGGCTCTACCCCATGACCATGGAGGCACCAGCCACAACACACCCCGACATTCCACCTAGAACCTTACTGGCCAATGGCATCCTGGATCGGTCAGTTGCTGGTTGGTTGGGAGTGTGGGTGTGTGTGTGTGGGTTTGTAAATAAGATGTGATTCTTTCCATTAAGGTCTCACTTTGCCTTTAAAGTTATACCTTACCTCTTCCTTATATGTGACTTGACAAGTCCTTGACACTCAGAAGCCCTACAGAATCTGAGTGACCATATTGAAATTGGAGAGGTTAACAGAAATGTACTAACCAACATTGTTAATAATACAATTGGTAACTATGAAGATAACTTTTTTTTACCGCAATAAGAAAAGGGACATGGAGTTAAACATACAACTGTTTGACAGCAAAGATAGTCATCAGTATAATCATGCAAAAGTAAAGCTTAAGATATGATGTGCTTCTCATCATGCCACATCGATAAAGTAGAATGTTACTGTACTTGGTCACTGGAAATGCAAGAATACCAATGTACAAATGTTGACAATTTGGTAAATAAACATAAACTATAGAACAGTCCAAACAGAATGCTTATTCTATTCCATCCATCCATCCATCTTTCTGTCCATATATATATATATATATACATATACATATACATATACATATACATATACATATACATATACATATACATATACATATACATATACATATATATGTATATATATATACATACACACATGTATACATGCACCCAGATGTATTTATATATCTTTCTATGTAGTATTGATACATACCTTACCTCTTCCTTTTGGTGCTCTTATCAATATAAAATCAAATATAATGGAATGTGAAAACAAAACAAAACAGATTGCTAGCAGATTATAAATTGGACTCACTGCTTTTCTGGGTACAGAGCCCTGAGTTCACATGCTCTGACCCCCTTTTTCCTCAGCTAGGGCCACAAGGATTTTTATGAAAAACCTATCCTTCTAAGAGGAAACCCTGTCTAATAAACTCCACTGAACAAGTATTTGGTGACTATTATGTGTGTCACCTGGTAGCTAAGGAGAGAAGAATGAACCAGATGGACCAGGTTATTGCTCAAAGTAACATCTAATAGACCACAGTCAAACACATGTCTAAATAAAATGTGAAACGGAAGTTTCTATAAAGATTTGAAAGGAAAAATTACACAGTGCTGTGAGAGGAAGACTCTGACTGTGGTCGGAATGATGTCATCTCACTAATAATCAAATCAAAACCAAAATGAGATGCCATCTTACACGAGTAAGAATGGCCCATATTAAAAAATGTGCAACAAAAAGTGCAGACATGGCTGTGGAGGGAGGGACACTCTTACACTGCTGGTGGGCATGCAAACTGTCCAGCCACTTTGGAAAGCTGTGTGGAGAACCCTTAAATTACTGAGAATGGAACTCCCATTTGATACAGCAATCCCACTCCTAGGAATCTACCCAAATGATATAAAACCTCTAATCCAAAAAGACATCTCTACCCAGATGTCCATTGCAGCACTATTTACAGTAGCCAAGATATGAAAGCAACCCAAATGCCCAAAATAGATGAATGGTGCAGGAAGCTATGGTATGTGTGCATGTTGTAATACTATTCATCAATCAAAAAAGAAAAACATGTCATTCATTGCAATATGAATGAAGCTAGAAGGAATCATGTCAGCAGAAATAAGCCAGAAAGAAAAAGAGAAATACTGAATGGTCTCACTTATATGAGGCACAAAGGGAAAACAATCTGACAAGAAAAATTTAAAACTAATTTTTAGCAAAGTTGAAGCATAGAACCTGAGAGGGAAGGGGCACAAAAGACTAAGATGATGGGTCATGTGTGAGAAGGTAGTGGGAGAACCCTGAGGTAGATAATGATGTAAAACAAAATAAATAACATATGAACAATAAAATAAATAAATATTCTAAACTGTAACAATGTAAAAACAATTCTAATATTAAAACAAGGCAGAAACAAGAGGGGCAAAAAGAAAAATGATGTTGTCCTTTATGGAGTTGTCCCTGCTCATCATTTATATTCCAGGTAGGGGAAGCTACCAGAAATCCCAAGTTGGAAGGTACATTCATGACATCTTGTGTGGTCAGATGGATGAGGAGCTTCTAGAGATGTAACCAGGGGCTAGACAGCAGGGACTGTATGCCATTAATAAAATGGGAAGAAACTGAACATCATCTCAAAATTTAGGGCCACTTTACATCAGAGAGTGATGTGGTCACTTTCTTGGTTACAATTGGTACAATTTGCTGAATGGATTGGAGTGTGGGATGGGCAGATATGACTGTGGAAGGAGAATGAAAATACTTTCAACAGCACAGGTAAGAGGTGAAGGTGAAAGTAAAGACAAGCTAATATGCTGAAACTATGGAGGGAGGTAAGTGAATGCTGGCCTGTGGTTGGAAACAAGGACTTTGGATATGCACACTGTACTTGCATGGCCTGGAGGGGGAAATGTGGAAGTGAAATCAAAAAAGTGCAAATCAAAACCACAATGAAATACCACCTCACATCAGTGAGCATGACCCTTGTGTATGTGTGTGTGTGTATATGTGTGTATTTTTTTTTTAAAGGACAGCAAGTGCTGATGAAGATGTGGAGTAAAAAGAACATATTTGCACTGCTGGTGAGAATGCAAACTGGTCTAGTCACTGAAAAGCTGTGAAGAGGATCCTCAAGATACTAAATATGGAGCTACCATTTGATCTAGTGATACCACTTTGGGAATCTATCCAAAGGATACAAAAACACAATAGGAAACCGGCACTCCTATGTTTATTGCAGCACTATTTACAATAACCAGGATATGGAAACAATCCAAGTGGCCCAAAACAGATGAATGGATCAAAAAGTTGTGGTAAATTTACACAATCGAATACTATTCAGCTGTCAAAAAGACAAATTCATGTCATTTTTGGTAACATGGATGCAAATGAAAAGGAATTATGCTAGCTGAAGTAAACCAGAAAGAAAAAAAGATGAATATTGGATGATTTCACTTACATGTGAGATAGAGAGAAGCCAAACAAAAAGACAGAAAAAAGTTATGACTAGCAAGCTGATATTAGAATTAAAGTATAAAAGCATACAGCAAGGGAGGGCAAAATCAGGCAAAGAATGAGCACAAAGAATCAAGGGTGGTGCATTGGAAGAACTATGGGATATAGAATGAGATAAGAAAAAAATATATAAATTAATAATTATAAATATAAAATAATAAAAATACAAAAAGACAAGTGTGCATGTATGATCAGAGTCTGCAGTGTGAACTGAGAAGGAGGGTCTGGGGTCAGGGAGAAGGGCTGAAAGGATATCACAGTTACTCATATGAGAGAAGAGTATGAACTTAGGACTATGGCAACAGGGGTGGAAAGTATGGGATGTTTTGGGTGTCTTAGAAGTGGAATCTACTGGTTTTGGTGAGAGAACAAATGTAAACAACAGAGATTATATTGTTTCTGCTATGAACAAATAGGTGGTGATGATGTCAATTACAACTACAGCCTTCAGATGGGAGGCAGTTTTGCCGTGAAAACAATGACTATTTTGTGTATGTGTGTTCTCAAAGTTGCTTAGTGTGCTTCCAGAGGGCAATCCTGTCCATCAGGTTGACAGCGATTCTCCGGCAGATTCACTGCCTGAGTCCATATTACCTTGTCTTCCAGGGGTTTACATCTGTGTCGTTTTTTAAATCAAAAATTCTCAGGGACAGGAGCTGGGCCCTCTTTTCCCCTTTCTCTCCAGTGCGTATGTTGTGAAGCAGTGTCTTTCCATTTTTTTTTAAATTTCAACCACAGTAAGACAAATTTGCATCATGCATGAATGTACATCCGATTTAATAAAATTCTTACCCATAGTCTCTTCATTGTCCTTTTATCTTTTCTTTCCACTATCTCCCCTTCCCTCTCTTCACTTTCTGTTGTAACATTATTTAGAAGGTCACCTCTTCCTATTTGCAATTTGGGACCAATAGACTGCAGCTTGCAGTGTGTAACCACTGCTGTTGAGCACATGGTAGTGGATATCCTGGGACCTATCATTAAAAAGACTTGATTTTAAATTTTGCTCTGTCACTGAATGGCCTTATGGCTTTGGTAAAATCTTTGAAGCTCTTGGAGTCTTGATTTTCTCATCTGTAAAGTGGGGATAAATGCCTGAGTCATAGTGAAGATCAAATAAGAGAGTGAATGTACATAAATGAACTAGTGTTGCTAGTTTGTCTTGATGCCTTAACAAATTATGGTATCAGTGACTTCAAGCAACAAAGATTTATAACCATACAGTTCTGGAGGTCAGAAGCATAGTAATGTTTTCATGCCTTTCTCAGACTCTGATCTTCTGCAGTTAATGGGCCTTTTGTGGACTGGACTCAATCAGATATTCTAGGATAATTTCTTATTTTAAGGTTAACTGATTAGCAACCTTAATTCTATCTACTACCCTAACTTTCCCTTACCATTTAACATCAAATATGTATAGGCTATTGAGATTAGGATATGGATACCTCTATGGAATGCTTACTGTGATTATGATAGTAGTACAGTGACTAGGACCTCATGGATATTCAAGAGTGAACTGGTGACATAAAAGCCCCCTTTGATATTCTATGAAATTAAAACAAAATGTCAGCTGATACAACACAAAATAAAAAACATTAAATATGTATTTAATTTTAAACCAGATACCCTTTTGCCATTGGAAAACTGGTTAAAACTAAGTATATTATATAGTTTGAACTCAGGCATAACATCAAAATTCCTTCTTCAAATGCTTTGCTCCAATTGAGAATTTGGTTAGCATTCTTTTAATGCCAGCATTCTTTTAATGTACTCAAGTCAACAATAGAAATGTTAAGCAGATCAGACACAGATGACAGTTTGTAGAGTACTAGAGGTTTTCTGTACTCTGAAATTGATCATTAATCAATATATCCATTTGGTCTGAATGTGAAGGAGAGAGAATAGAGAGAGACAAGAACAGACAGGAGAATGAGTAAGAATAAGTTATATTTCAGAGACTATGATACAAAACAGATGTTTTCTCTGGGGATGGAGGTCTTAAAAAAGTAGAGTTATAATAAGGCCACATTTCAATAAGTATTAGCTATTTTTATTCTAGATATTTTGAACATTTCTCCTAGACTACACCTGGAGCTATTGTACAAGACTTTTGCTGTTTCAGATTGGAAACTGCCTTCTCTTGCTGATGAGATTAAAGAGCTAACTCCCTGGACATTTAGCTAATCTGCAAGACTGGAGTCAAGGCAGCATCTAGTTCCCTGGCCCCTTGACACAAGACATTTGAGTGGAGGGTCAACAGCATGTGGTGCACATTCATACCCACACACACCCACACACATAACCCAGGAGCTTTTGAAGCATCTTGAGCAGCATGGAGAGGGGTTACAGCCAGAAATTAGGGATTTTGGTTTTATGGAAGTTCTGCCTCTGAGGAGGGTAGTGCAGGGAAACAGTGCCAAAAGTCAGCTAAAAGGAGACAGTACCACTCATTTTCATGTTTGGTCCATGTGACATCAAACATGAGGATTTTTGTAACCATCTCAAGATGAATTGACTTTTACTCCATTTGTTTTCTCACACTCATGAAAAGTCAGGTTTCTGTTTTCCTGATAGTTTTCTCTGGATGCATGGATTATGGCATTGTCAGATAATGTTTAATATTTTATTGATTGAGGCTAGAGCTATTTTAGAATATGAGATCTGTTGCTTCTGAAACCCTGAGCAATGTGTTCATTGAGCGCAGTTCTGTAACCCAGTGCCGTCTCTAGAGCAGACTCTCAGCAATTTTTGTTGAATTTATTATCTACTAAGAGATAATAGATTCAAATGGCCTCTCAACTGCTTGTCATATGAACCTATCCTATTGGTTCCTGTTTACTATGCAGATACTTTTATGGAAAAGAATTGTGCCTATTTTGTGAGGCTAAGACTTCTTAAGCTTTAGAATTAGATCCATGATCAAATTTCCTTGAACTTTGAGGTAATTATTTAATCAGTTTACTCATCTCTACAATGGGAATAACAGCATTGTATATTTTACAGAATTATTGGGAGTATTCAAGATTATGTCCAACACCTGACATGGTGCATGGCATGTAGTAGAGTCTTAATAATCTAAAATTGTTTCCATAATTAGTATGGGTGTTGGGAACATTTAGGGAGATGATGATTGATTCTGCTGGGTTGCTTTTGCTTTTTGATACAAGAAGGTTTCTAATGTTCAGGTTTTTAATGAGTTGTCATGTATAATTATCACTCCCTCTAACTGTAGTCCTTTGTGGCAACTATTCTTGTTCAGGATACTTGAACTTTTTGTTCAAGAATTAATAGAAGGTGAATTAGAGGGGGATCCCCTGACAAGTCCAGTCTAGGGTAGTTTCTTCTGTCACCTAAAAGGGAATCTTTTTCCCCACAAATTTTATTGATTTGCCACTAGTTGACATAACTATAGGAATATGAACCCACACAGCACAGTGAGTTTCAGACGAGAATGTGAACCCATACAGTGCTGTGGGTTTCAGGTCCATGAGGTGGTGTTCATGAGGAACATGAGCTCACACAGCCTATGGTATTCATAACATAGTATGAATATGAACCCACACAGCCCAGTGAGGCTCACGTAGGAATATGAACCCACACAATACACACATCTCCCACAGCATGACATCATAATTGTTGATGTATGAACACACCGTTGGAACACTTCTCTGGGTGGTAGCTAGTAGAACTACTGGCACATTGTTGGAGTGGCTTGTCATTTTCTTCCCTACCTGAGTCAGGTCACTTTTGGCTGTAGATTATGGAACAGTCAATGAGCATTGACTTGATTTATGAAGATGTTCATTGCTAATTACAAAACAGTTAAAAAAGTAGGCAGTCTAGAGTCTTGTTGTGCTTCAGTAATTTCATGCAAGATCTTGACTCTGTATAGCATTGTGTTCTGCCCTCTTGCTTTGACTTTTCTTAGTGTTACAACTTATGATTCTGGATGACTACTCTGGCTCCAGGGTGCATGTGCTCATGGCATTGACATAAGAAGAGAGATGCCAATGAACCTTCCTTGTAGAGAATTTATCTTTTTTTAACCTAAAGTAAGGGCATCCCATGTTCTCTTTATGAATCATTGGCCCAAATTTGCCCATTCCAAAACCAATCTCTGACAAAAATAAATGAATTCTACCTTGACATAAAATGACCATGACTTTCATGATCATGTGTGGGATTCTTTAGCCAGTTTTTGGAGAGGTTATTTAGCATTGCCCTATGCATATTATGTGAATACTCAACTTCTTTTGATTTTTTTTCCTGTCTTTTCTTCCCCCAGCACTGCTCATTTCTTACATACTAAAGCATCTCTGGAGCCATAAGCAGCAATTATTCCTATGATTGGAGAATCCTCTAAAATAGTCTTTATTTTGGACTCTAAGTGGTTTCAAGACTCGAAGTGGTTTCTGACTGACTTTCTCTCCTCACTCTCTGAATTGTAGGTTACCTGGTGTTGAGAATAACCTGTCTCTTCCACATTCAAAGCCATACATTCTACTTTCAGTCTAAATTCACTAGATTTCCTCCATTTTGGTAATCCTAACTATCTATATATAAGCAATTCACACAAATTTTTCCAAGAAAGACTAGAGTTCTCCTTGATGTATTTTCTTGATTCATAGTTAGAAATCTTATAGTTATATGACTCATTTTTTGTTTGTAGATGGAATATCTCAAGGTTTATGTTATTTTAGGTGTATTACATGTGCATTATACTTGTATAATTACTCGACCTTATAGTGGTCAAGATGGAGGTGAAAACATTAGGTAAGTAGAAAAGGTCAAGTATAGGTCAGCAAACTTGTTCATCCATTGACTCTACTACTTCCTTTAGATTTTTTCATTTACCAAGGTTGAGCACTTAATTAAGGCAAGATTCCATGGAATGCATGGCTCATATAAGCACACAAATTGAACACAATTACACAGATGGAAATGCAGGAAACATTTGTTAGACCAATTACTTGAAGTCTAGTGATAGCTCTATATTTCTAAAAGCCAGAGATGATCATTAATTCTGAGAATGATATTAATATTAGCTCTTTTTTCATTGTTATAATTTTTTGCATTGTCAGGTGCTGAGAGAATGGATTGGTACATTGGCCTATTTTGTTTGAGATGGACCAAATGTGAATCAGGTGGAAAAGAATGTTATTGTGAAACACACATCTGGAATGTAAAGCCATCTCCTTCTCTAATAAACTGATCTTGACCCACATATTCAGTCTCTGAGATTCAGGTTCCATCATGTGATACACTGGGTCATTGTCTCCTATGTCTTAACATTCTTTTGAGGTCATGTATGTAAATATTATAAAATTGTGCTGAGTACCTAGTAGGTACTCAGTTTGTGCTAATTTGTTGTAAGCTTTTAATATCCCAAGTATAATAGATCATTTTAATGGGACTTTTGTCTCTGTTTTGGCTAGTATTTAAGACATTAGGTGTTACTGTCCCATAACAAAATGAGATGCTCTAGTCTTGGAGAAGGATTTATGAAGGTAATTAAAAATTTGGTTAGGCTCTTTGTCTTTTATTTATGGCTGAGCTATTCGTCTGTGTCAATACGCCCTGTGACTTCTTACATTTCCTGGCTTCTTCATAGTTGGTTGAGGTCATATGACAAGTTTCAGTCAATGGTCAATGAATGAATGTGGCTCCTGTCACTTTTAGGCCAAAGAGTGGAAGCACGGCTGTCATTTTCATATCACTCTCTTGTTGTTCTGGTTTCTGTAGCTGAGTCACAAAACTGAAATTGCCCACTATGCTGTGCTACCTGATGAAACATCTGCCTTCTTAGGACAGCCAGATTCTTGGCAGACTTTGCCTGAGAGTGGAATAAATTTTTCCTAAGCTACTGACATTTTGGGCTTAATCTATATTTCAGTCTGATATTTCAATATAATTGAGAAGCTGGAAAGTTAGGAGAGAATTTATTTAAGAATATTGTCAAAATGTTGTAGTATGTTCTTTCTCTCCCCTTGAAGGTGAAGGGCAACCTGGTGAAGTTCATTATCAGATGAGGAACTTCAAAGAGATCTCTCAGAGAGCTCAACCTTTTATTCTTGAGGCACAGAGATCAATGGATTCAAAGGTAGAAGTGTGAAGGTGAGATGCTGTGGCCAGCTGGAGAGCTAGTGACTTTGAGAATAGGCTACAATTCCAGAGTTATGGGGCAAGGATGGATGAGATATGAGCCAACTGAAAGAGGGCTGAACTTGGGAATCTTAAAGCGACTTTGTCCAAGATGGCCACTTGTAGGGATTTTAGAATCGAATATAGTGAAGCTGTACCTGTGGATTAGAGAGGCTTGGAGTTGAGAATGGAACCCAAAGTAGCCACTGCAAGAGAGTGCCTTCATTGCCTCTGAAGTACGCATGCAGAAAGGGTCCCTGAAAAAAGAGTTAATCTGTAATTTCAACACAACTGAAGAAAATCCCTTTTTTTCTGCCACTGAGTTACATGTTTCTCCTTGGGAGGAAGCAGAGGTTTCTTCTTGAGCTGAGGAGAGGGGCAGATACTCTAGGCTGGAAAATGGAGACTATGACCTTGACCCCTATCCTGGAGCAGAAGCAGCTCTGCTAGTAACTGTAGCTGATTTTGGGCTCTTACTTGGGATTAAATAGTTTTATTATGAAAAGAGACTGGTGTCTGGAAGTAGAACAATTTTATAAAATAAAAAAGTGATAGAAAAATGTTAATTTGTTTACTATAAAGAAGAACTAGCCCCATAAAGTAAATTTGAAAGAGCAGAGTAGATGCAATTTTTTTTTTTTTTGCTGGGGTGGGGGTGTTGGGGTGGGGGTGGGGACCTGTTGCTGCTTTTGTCTCACTATCTCTCTTCCCAAGATGACTTTAGCGTATAACATCCTATTGACTGTGTTAACAACAGAATACTCAGAACAGTCACACGACATCTGTAATAAAAAAGATGTTTATTTTCAAATTGTGTCATAGAATATGAAACTGCCAGTAATATGTTGCTCTCTTAATTACAGAACATAATTTTCTAATAGTAATATACTCAGACCCAAAGATGTGTGAGTTTTCTGTACAGCATTAAAAAAAAAACAAAAACAAGAAACAACACAAAACAGTGTCTTTTAAAAAAGTCAATTAATTGCAATGTAAATTTAGTTAGAATTAGTTTTGGTTGACAGAATTCAGAGAAAAATTTAACAATAATTTTCCTAACTGGTTTTTATTGTCTTCAGCAATAAAAACAACAAAACTAGAGATTATACTCTGCAAACATGTTCCGTGAAGAAACAGGTAATTACATTTTTATCAACTGCATTTCTTGCCTTCTTAAATGGTTGTGTTTTATCCTCTTCTAAAATGTTTTACCTTATCTACTCTTCTCCTGAACGAGCAGCAAATTGTGTATGATAAGCTCGATAATTACGGACACTGTAGGTTCTGGGAATGTTCATGGATGGAGACAATGGGTAACATTATTTTCTGAGCCCACCACACTGGGTTAAATGTCTTTCACGATAAATTTGCAGCAGGTCTCAGTGTGTTTCCTGTGTCATCAGTATGGCCTTGTGGGAGGTAGTGTTGGATAATGGGCAATGAAGGACTTAGAAGATGGCTTTGGAGATGACAGTCCCCAAACAAGCACCAGCAAGTTATTTGACTTCCTTAAACCTGTCTTCCAAATAATAATATTGCTATTACCTGCTAAGGATTCCTCCCAGGATTAAAGGGAATAATAGGTGTGAAATACTATCACAGTGCCAGGTAAATGGCATGAAAAAGACTGATAAGCATGAGGATGCAATAACATTAGCCAGAATTATAGAAGAACAGATGATGTTAAAAGGGAAGACTATAATGATGAGAGGATAATTGGATAACTATAAAAGGATGTAAAATGTGTACAGTGATAATTATAATAAAATGGTCATACATTACAACCCAAGGATTCACATTTTTTTCTTTCAAGTAGTTTGATACCTATCATAGTCCTGATACTCACTTTTATAATTCAGGAAAGAATGAATAATCATTTAGGACTATTACTTCTTAAGTGATATATGTAAAGTACTTCACACATTAGAAGATTCAGCAAAATTTGTGTCCATCTAATTCCATAGCTGTTGTTGACTTGGTGCAAGTCAGAGACTGTTCACCAAAGGCTTTGCTGAAAGTCCTCTTCCAATTGTGTTATTGGCTCTTGAGCTGTATTTTTATTCCCCTAAAAAGGTGTGGATATACTTCTCTGAATTTAAACTGATTGTCCTGCAAAGACCTCTGTTTCTAGAAATACAGATACTTTACTCTTCCTCTTCACCTTCCTGCCCCCCATCCGCTTACACACAAAGATGGCAGGGGACTGCACCTTATGGAGGGTTTGAATGTTTTAATTTAATGGAAAGACTACAAAGTCTTGGGAATATCCAACCTGCAGCTTATTCCCTGCTGAGCAGAGTCTGCCTCAGGACCACTTGGATGCTGTCTTCAGCTCTGACTGTGCTGCTGTTTGACCCTGGGTTTAGAGCTCAGAGTATTCCCAGGGGTGATGGTGTATGTGGGACGGTGCTGGTGTGGTGGGAGAAAAGAAAAGAGCTTGTTCTTTGTTTCCTTTTTTTTTTTTTTTTTAAATTTTGCCAAGGCCTCCAGGCATTTGCTGGAGGAGAGCCGGTTTGTAAGAATGGAGAGAAAGCTCTAGCACCTGGTAACTCAGAGTGCTGATCTTCATTTGTGGTCAGGTGTTGCTCACCCAGGTAGCCTGTGGCCATAGATTATTTAGACTCTTCTCTGTCCTTCCCTAGATGGGATGCCATCTGGCTTTCCCCTCTGGGTGTTATATTTCAAACAGTGACAGTGATAAATAATACACATAAAGCATTAATTTTCCTCCAGACAGTCACTTTCTAATGCCATAAAAGCAAATATGTACATATATATATAAGCAGTAGCACTTTTTCTCTCCCTCTTTTATCCGATTGAGCTTTTATTCTATGGTTATATATTTATCTCCTTCATTAGTTACCTCCCAGAGGTCAGAGACAGGGATCATCTGTTTTCCTTTAGTTTTCTTCTCAGTATAAAGGCAACGCATCAATTTTAGATTATTGGGAAAATTTGAAACCAAGTAAAATACAACAGTATTCTAAAATCCTGCCTTGGAAATCCTATTTATTTATGTTTTATTGTATTTCCATCTTGGCTCGACCTTCTGAATAGATATAGCTGAAGTCATCCTGCATGTTGAATTGTATATCTTGATTTATTTCACTGACTAAACTATGAACATTTACATACAACAATAAAGATGTTTCTCATGACTTCAATGGTGAATAATATTCTGTTGAATGGACATCACTAATTTATTTAACCTCTCCCTGGTTGTTGTATATAGTTTTTCATTGTCATAGATAATGCCATAATGAACATCTTTCCTCATAAATCTTTTTCCTTTTTTAATAAGTTTTTATTGAGGTAACATTGGCTTGTAACATCTAAGTTTCAGCTATGTGGTATTATAATTCAACATCAGTGTACACTATATTGTGTTGACTAAATTAAAAATCAGGATCCCATTTGTCACCATATAAATGAACCCCTTTATCCATTTCAACATTCCATCCCTCCCCCACCCTCTTACCCCAGACTCCTTTCCCCTCTGGTAAATGTCAACTTATTCTTTCTATATAAGAATTTGTTGGAGTCCAGTAAGATGGCGGTAGAATGAAGATTCAAACTGGCTTCCTCTAGAAACTCAAAACGGTTCTGCTTTTAAAACAAAGCCAATACCCCCCTCCCCAAAGTAAAAACTAACACAATTGGAGTATTGTTTCAGCTGAAAGGGGTGTGGAAAACTGTATTTGCCACTATAATAGGACAGTATGACTCACAGCAGGAAGGAGCGCTATAGCTATAACTATTGACTTAGGCACATGCCAGCATAGGGGGTCTGAAGACCTGCACTGCACTGGATAAAAACAGCACACCAGCAGGCACACCGGACAGGGAGTGCATTGCTGGAGAGCCTGCAAAGGTGGGAGTGCAGAATGGGACTGCAGTCTGAGAATCCTAACACAGAACAATTGTAGCCTGAGTTGTAGTCCTGAGTACCTGGACTTTAATACTTAATGATGGAAGAGATTACTTCCTGAAGTCTAGGCTAAGATATCTGAAACACCTGCCACTCACCACCCCAGGTTTATATATCTAAAATACCTCCTTCCCTCCTCCCTCAATGGAACACTTGAGAAAACTACATCTTAAGCATATCTACTAATAGAAGGAGTAGACTTTTTTTCTGGGGAAGAAAAGAAAACAACTCCTGGCCTAAAGACACCAAGTCAGAGAAGTCTGGGGTTTGGTGTCTGTGGATTCCCACTGCACAACTCAGTGGTAGAGGAGGCAGAGAACCCTACTACACTGTTGATAGAATGTAAACTAATGCAACCATTATGAAAGGTGATATAGGCATTTAACTTAAAAAACTAAAAAATGGAGATACCATGTAGCCTAGCAATTCCAGTCTTGGGTATATATCCACAGATATGAAACCATCACAAAAAACTCCACCTATTCCACCAATGTTCACTGCAGCATTATTTATAATAGCTAGTACAGAAGCAGCCTGAGTGTCCAACAACAGATAAGTAGGACAAGAAGATGTGGCATACATACCGCTATGATCCAAGGGAGGTAGAAGGCTAAACTTCCCATGGTATTTGCTGGCATGGATTGGGGCACTCATGGTTTTATCTGTGATATTTGATAGGAAGGAGCAATTATTGCCTAATAGTTACTTGTTTTGCTAGGATGCTTCTCATATGCCCTTTTCACTTGGAGAGGAAATTTTGGTGGGCTCTTTTCTTTTTTCTGATGTTCATGTATAGCTATTTCCAGATTGCTAGCTTGGAAGGAAAACATGAAAGGAAGAGGAAGGAAGGAAGGGAAAAAGGATGAAAGAAGGGAGGGAAGGAGGAAAAGAAAATTCCCAGGAAACCCACCAGGTTGTTCCTTAGGTCCCAAATTTCTGTTTTAACTGTTTTCTTCTCTCCCCATTTTTCAGTCTTTTTGTTTGCTTTGCATAAAATGTCCAGGGATTTTACTTGTACTTAACGGGAAGTTAGGGAAAAGTTTGCTATCTATCATATCTCCCCAAAGGTGGAAACTTCTGTTTCCTTATAAAAGAAAGCTGTATTGTTTCTCTTAAAAAGAGTTTCTCCATGTCAAATATTAAGTATGTTAACCTAGTATATATCAGAATTGAAAAATATATCTCTTCCCGTATTTGGTTATTTGAATGCTTTTTCAAAATCTTTGCCACAATCTTTCAGACAAATCTTATCAATAATGGTTGTGATGGT
This sequence comes from Uropsilus gracilis, assembly GCA_004024945.1. Taxonomy (NCBI): domain Eukaryota; kingdom Metazoa; phylum Chordata; class Mammalia; order Eulipotyphla; family Talpidae; genus Uropsilus; species Uropsilus gracilis. Next base: position 131,854 of record PVHY01001765.1, read on the forward strand.
GATGATGATGATGGAGCAGAAAGTACTGGCTAAAATGAAATGACTCTTTAGTTACGTTAAATTATCTACTATTTCTTGTTCCAGTAACTGAGAATAGTTTCAGGGAGTAAAGTCTTATTTGCAGGTTTAAGGTTTACATGATCATGAACTTGGATTAGAAGTGGAGTTACAAGTAACTAATCAGAAGACTGCTGATGACAGCATTGCTCTGGCCTCCCTGGCTCAAGAATGTTCCTGTTGGACATCCATACTGAAGTGTGGTGATGAGGCCTAATGCTTTGGGTCATCATAAACACAATGAGCAGCTTGTGCCCTTGGCAAAAACACGAGACATACATCTATGACTCAAATGATGCAAAGTTGAAATTATCCTGGGGCACAGCCACTTTGTGGTCATAATTTATATGCACTTCAAGGTGGTTGCTAAACTTTTTGGTCCCTAGAATCAGAGGAGGTCCTTAGGAAAGCTGTATCCCTTGAGATGGTGGCATTGGATGATTGTATTCCGTTTTTGCCTTTCTTCATTCAGTTACTCATTGAAATACTTTTTTTTTATTGTTCATTCATTTATTAAATTACTTCATTATTTTTGAGAAGCATGAGGAAAGTAGGAAAGACAACCATACTTTTTCCTGACAAGAAAATAGTGAATAGGGGAGATGATCACCATTACATTTCGAATCTTAGTGGAATGAGAGATGATTGTGGTCATTCTGGTGTGCAGAGCACCAGATGTAGACATTCAGGATGGGCTCCCTGAAGGAGGTGACACCTGAGCTAAGTCTGACTGGGAAAACAAACTGACCAAGTAGAAAGGGAGAAGGAAGAGGAGGTTGAGCAGAGAGAAACACTGACTGGATGGGCCACAGTATAGAAAATAACTGAAATGATTTTCAATTATTGTGAAAGAGGTGAGAATGTAGAAGCGGAGGGATTTTGGTGAAGAGTGTTATTGTCAAGCTATTGAGTCTAAACTGGGGCCTAAAGACAATGGGAAACAATGAAAGTTTTTTATGCATAGAGCAATAAAGTTCTAGAAAGCTCATCTGACTGTCATGAAAAACATGGCAGGGCTATGTCTTCGTGCTTTATGTTTGCTGGATGCCTCAGTCTTGGAGGAATTAGGCAAGCTCATTTGTACCAAAGTGACTTTACAGGATTCTAAGAGTTGTGTTTCTTGTTGCTGTTGTTAATGAGGACTGGGAAAATGGAAGCCAGCCTTGAGATGAGCACTCAAGCCATATTATAGAGGTAAACGTACCTCTGCTGAGGTTTAAGACCTGCTGGCCTTTCTTATAAACCCATAGATAACTGAGAGTTGTTATCAAATAAATTTTTCCCTATCCATCTATTTATGTAAATAACAGGAATGGCCTTTCTTGTGATTTGTGAAAATCTTCGTGAATGAGAAAATAGCTGCTTTTTGGTGCTTCGGAAAAATGATAGGAGCTGGTGGTTTAAGAGGGGGAAATGAGACTACTTTTCATTCATTTCCTTCCTTTGGATCAGAAACTATTAAAATGTAAATCAAACCTTGAAACACTCAGTGAAGCAGAAATGGGAAAACACAGGACAAAAGGTTTTTGAGACATAACTAGTGAGTTTGTGTAAGGGTGGGTGATGGGGAAATATTTACTATCCCTAGGAAACAATATTACTTTCATCAAAAAGAAGAAAAAAAAAGTTCCCTGGTTTTCTATGTCCTGAGGCTGAGTTTAATTAAGGTAAGAAAGGGCAGAGAGAAGTGATAAATAAAACAAAACCTAGATCTGTAGGAAACTGCCCTAGAGAAGTTAGAGGAATACAGAACTGGTAATCATCTTTACATGAGGGATGAGATATGTCAAGGATAGAGGATGTCATGTGGACAATATAATGAAGCGCCATCTGGGAGGAGATAGTAAAATCCAAACACCTTTTATAATAGCAGAACTAAGATGCAGGGTGCATGCATGAACACCAGTTCTTTATAGTTTAACAAAATAGACCAGAGATGTTTTTATCTTTATCAATCTGTAGGATGGGATCAATGTTACCTACAAAGCGATGGCCTTGGGCCAGGGTCACTTAAAACTTCCATTGGCAATACGAAAGAGGAACAGTGATGAATAATTTGTATCGTAAGGGTCACATTTCTTTGATCTTGGAGAAAATAACATGGGCAGAAACATACCCAAGGGCAAGAAAAATACCTGAAGCAGATGAAAAGTCAAGTTATAAAATGACAAAGCCAGGTTTGTCATTTGGGGGAATGAATAACAATGGATAAGTCACAACTTTATATCTGTTAGTCAACAAATGGAGCCAAAGTACAGGTGTCTCACTTGTGTGGTTAAAAGTATTAATTTAATACTTAAGTATGTCTCAAGATACTTAACATATCACCTGACACACAGAAAATTCAATATACAGCAAATTTAAAAGCTGCAGTGATGAGCATTGTCTGCGTAAGCACCGCAGTGTTTGGGAACTCAATGTGATATAGGAAGAAAAAACAATGCCACCATGTAACTCTGAACCAACTTATAGTGTCTAGAGTTGAGGGAATAAGGAATCAATACTAGCATACAGGGGAGGGTGGAAGGAACTGGCTAGTCATGGGTCAGCCTGGGCTGGAAAGGCATGGGGTCAGAGCCAGTCAGGAGCAGGTTGAAGGTGGTGTGCAGGCTCTGTTGTGTCACTTTTGTTCACTGTTGTAAACCCAGTGCCTGCAGTGCCCGGTGCATAACTGATTCTAAGTATTTGTTGAGTCAGTGATTGAAATGAAGCAAGAGTTGGCAGTAGACATGTAGGCATGGTGTAGTGGGGTAGAATCAGGAGGGACAACTTTCACAGGGAAACAGCCTTACAGAGCAAGTTGTGCCTGTCCCCACAGGATGCTTTCAGGGTTCCTTGTCCAGAGTTAAAGTCCAGAAGTTGTGGTAGAAGGAGGAACATGAGATAAGATGCAAACAAGGAAAAATAATAGTTCTAAAGAAAAAATTGAATTATTGTGCTAAAATAAAGCAGACTGAAGAACACTGATATTCCTCTCTCCTGCTTTTCCTCCTTCTCTTTGGATCTGTCCTTCATCTACAAATTTACTCTGATTTCTATCAGGATAATCAGGTAAAATCAGGAAGTGTTTGTTACTCATTTTTTTATCTATTCTATGGAGGGAGTAGGGCACACTCATGTGAATTTAAGAGGCAGTAGAGAAATTAAAATTTCTTAATAGGAAGCGTCAGTTTTCCATTCTCTAGAAAGAGAATGAACAAGGAAAATCATAAGGGTCCTCTCATACCTAGAAAACTTTGAAAGTTAAGATGACCTCAATAATTCAGAATTACACAGTGGAATTGGGTACAGCAAGGAAGGAGAGAAAGTACAAAGACAAGGTCAAGACAAATGGCAGCCTTCTCTTTGCAGTAGATCAGAGAGATGACATGAATCCTTGGTCTGTTTGTGATTAGTTTAGTATTCTGAATTTTTAGTCTGTTTGGGATATATACTGTATATGGGATATATAGTAGTAGTAGTGGTGCTTCCCAAAGTATGAGTATGTATGAGTGGGTATATGTGGATCTGTACATATAGGTCTACATACCTATATCTCTGTCTCTGTATTTGCGTGTGTGCATGCATGTGTTTCTGTGGTTATGTGGGTTTGTATGTGTGTGTGTGTGTTTGCATACAAGATTGAAAGATAAGACTCAATGTTTTCAAATGCTGTTAAGTGCTTAGAGATCCTCAGTGTGTGTTTCCATGGAAACAGGCAAGGCACTGTCAGAGACAAATGGCAGGATCCTGGAGTAAAGGGCACAGTTTATCACACTTAATACTTTCTGTAATCTCTTTTCATATATTTGTGAGGACAAGCAGGCTAAAAGAGTGATCAAAATATACATTTTAATGTTTTTAATAAAATAGGAGGACCTCGGTCATTTGACTTGTTTTAAACAGTTTCATACATTGTAAAGGTTATTTCTAAGATTCTCTCTTTGATTTCTTACTTTTCTGTAGCTTGTGTACTAACCAATTCTTGTTAAATATTTATGGACAAGATTAAAGACTTTATAAAACTTAGAGCTGGCAGCTGTCCTCGCCTAAAGGATAAAGAAGAGAGTTTTCATTTTAATTGGATAACTATGTGACCGAAATATCTAACCCTCAAGGGAAATATAAGAATTAAAATATGTAAAGCAATTTTTAAAAGAGAAAATCGCCTTTTACATTTTGTCGTCTTTATTTCCTTGGGTAGTTTTGTGTGAAGGTGAAGTTGTAGCATTGTCTTTATAGTTTCTTAAATTGAAGACACATTTCAGTGTTTCAGAATGTTTCCTAATAAGATTCAGGTGGTAAACACACAGTTTTGGTCCTTGTTGTGACACAAAATCACTCATCATATTTCACTTCTAAAAATCTTGAACACAGCTGTTTCATGACCAAGTTATAAAATGACAGCGTAAACTAAAAAAATCAAGGGGCAGAGAAATCTGCTAAACTGACTCTTTGACATTGAGAGTAGCAAACAGCATTTGAAAGAGAACAATTTTTCCATTTTCAAACCAATAATTGCCTGATATTTTGCAGCTATGCTGTTTATATCAGATTTCTGATATTGATCTAAAAGTCCTAGCTGATTTCAGACAAGTCAACTTCATAACTCTCTGAGGTTCTGATGGTGAAACTCAACATGTAGGGTGACCAGGATATTTCTTGAGGATTTTAGAGGCCTAATTATGTAATTTAGAGTTGATAAGCAAAGGGCCATCAATTAAACCTTGTCTTCTACCTGGTTTTATCAGCCCTGTGACCCAAGAATGATTTGGTGTTAAGTACAGGCCTCATTTCTACATCATATCTTTATTATTTATTACCTTATAACTGGATATTTGTGCTTTTTAACCACCTTTTTGTATTTCCTCAAACCTCCTCCCATACCTCACCTCTAGTAATCACAAATCTGATCTCTTTTTCTATGAGTTAGTTTTAGATTCTCTATATAAGTCAGAGCATCAATTATTTATCTTTCTCTATCCAACTTACTTCATTTAGCATAATATACTCAAGTTGGAACCATGTTGTTGCAAACAGCAGAATTTTCATCTTGTTTTATCTCTGAATAATATTTCAGTATATCTATATGTGTGTCTATATAGTACAAATTCTTTATCCAAATCTTTATCCAGTCTTTCCAGTTATCTAACTTCCATGGTCCTGCAAGGAGGTTAGTCTAGTGGTAAAATAAAATAAGTGCTCTGGAGTTGATAGATTTGTTTTCACTTCCAGTTTTGTCACTTACAGGCAATGGAAATGTGGGAATTAAGTTGTCCGGATCTAGTTTTCTCATTTGTAAAGTAAGAATAATACTAGTACTTACCTCAGAGGGTTGTCTTGAGCACTAGAGGGGAAAATATACCTAATGAACTTATGAGACAGTAATCATACTTACAGTGCTAAACTAACTGGAATGCTACCCAACCTTGTAATAGGAGTATGTATTTAAACCAACAGTTGACACTTTCACTTATTCTCTGTGTGGTTGGTATAGACAGTTGGGAGGGAAGAGGTATAGGAGAAAACTTGAGAAAGCCTATTTAACCTCCTTGACCCTACACTTTTGTCTGCTTCTGCACTGTGAGTAGCTGGCATCAGCATTTTCCATTTATTTCTTCAGCAAAGCTTTGATGCTTTTTGGAAAAAGCCACTCTTGGATATGGGATTGGGAATTTGGGCTGGAATGCCTCTTCTCTTTACCTGGATATGAGTTTTGGAGTAATGATGCAACCATGTTCCAAGCACATTGAATATTATATTCCTTGTTACTCTCACAGTGATTCCCATTTTAGAGATAAGGAAATGAATGCAGAAAGTTTAGTAACCTGCTCAATATTGCACAACTCACAGAGTTAAGACCTAACTCCAAGCTATCTGATACTGGAAGCCATGTCATGCCAACCAGGGAGGAATAGTGTATTTTTAGCTATCAAGAGTTTACCAAGAATTTATTTCAAAATCTATGGCAAAGAATGTGGAGTCTTCAGTGATAAAATTTTAACTGAGGGATTTTAGTTCAGATATTCAGCTTTGTTTTCTTAGTGAAAAAAATCTAAATGAAAAAGAATCATACTTGGTGTCATTTAAAAACTAATTTGATAGCAGTAATTGTCCTTCAGGAAAAAAAGTCCTTCTCACTTTGTGCTTCTAGAACCTTTATTTTTGAATGTGGCATGGTGGGGAGTGAGGAGTTGGAGGTGGGAAGTTGGATGAGCTGTGAACATAAGTGGATTTTCTCTGGTGTCTAATCCACTAATTATGCAGAGCAAAATTGGATCATACTTGTAATTCAGTTTTTACTGTTTGCATTAAGAAATGCTAATGGCAGAGTTGTGAGAGGAACAGGGAGAAGGACATTGCAAATCATTACTTAATGTGAACAGAGTAAATGGTAGTTTTATTTTGGGGTGGGTGGGTGAGGTGTTGCATTTGATTTGCTCAATTTAGCTAATGCAGCTGCAGGAATAATGGGAAAAATGACAACAGAATATTAAGGAAAGTACTGTGGCAGGGAGTTTGAACATATGTCACAACGATATCTGTGTTTACTTATAGGATGAGGAGTAAAGTGAACAAATGCATTATTTTTTGTTAAATTCAAAGGACATTTAATCACCAAATTGACTCTAGTAGAAAGTTCAGGAAGGTGATAAACTATTGGCTATAAGACTTAGGACTGCTCCCCACTTGTACCTTGCTTAGAGCCCCAGGTTACTACCTCTGCTATGTGCACTGGTACTTGTTTCTGTTGCTTTATATATCCCCAAACATCTTGAAGGTACTGGGAGTGAATGCCTCTTTCAGGTTTTGGTGGCATACTACACCCATTAAAGGCTAAAATTCTGGGGAAACTATCAAGAGGGTGAATTTCTTCTGCCTCAGAAAAGAGGAAAATCTGGACTAAAAGCAATCCTGGGTGGGATGTATATTGGGGGGAATAAAGTTTTCTAGAAAGGTTTTTGCAGCATTTGACTAGAATTATTTGTGTCCAGAGACAATTTTCCTTATTCATTCACTCATTCTCTCTCTCTCTCTGTGTCTCTCTCTGTCTGTCTCTCTCTTTCTGTCTGTCTCCTTGGTTTATAAAATATTTTTTTTTTTTTTTAGAAAAAAGCTTTTCTCAAAGTCTCTTTCTCAATTTGGAGTCCCAGTTGTCACCATTCTCCACTTACAGAAGTGTGTTTCTATTGTGCCATCACCAAGCAGGCAGCAAACTTGATATGTAACCTGACCTTGCTAGAGAAAGATTCTGAAGTCCTGGAGATCTTTTACCCAGTCTGAGCCCTGAGCTTATGGCACTTTTTTTAACAGGGCAATTCACTTTCAGTCAGAGGTGGAATTCATGTTCCTGAAACCACTTATCAATTAATTCACCTAATATATACACTTTGTTGTCTATTCACAGAATTGTGTAACCACCCATATAATAAATGTTAGAACCTCTTCCCTCCTCCTTCCAAATCCTGTACCACTGGTAGTCACTATCCATTCCCGCTACATCTCTCAGCATTGGTGACCACAAATCTCACTTTATATCTGTATGGATTTGCCTGCTGTGGACACTTCATCTCAGTAGAATCACATACCCTCTATGATCTTTTGTGACTGACTTGTTCCACTTAGCATAGTACCTTCAAGGTTCATCTTTGTGGTAGCATACATCAATAGTTCATTCCTTTTTCATTGCTGAATATATACTACATTCTGTCTATCCATTCCTCATTTGATGAATATTTGGGTTGTACACATTTTTTGGATACTATGACTGATGTATGACCATTCATTTTTGTGTAAGCATACATTTTCATTTTTCTTGGGCTATGAAATGACTTGATTTTATGGCAACCATACATTTAAGCTTTTGAGAACCTGTCAGATTGTTTCCTAAAGTAATTGCTTCAACACGGGTATTACAAGTGCAATTTCCTTTACTCCCTTCTTCCTTTATTTAATTTTTCAGAATTTACCTGCTGTATCATATCCTAAGGAATCCCTTAGCTGACCTTAGCTCAGGACATTTTGGTCATATGCCCTCATTAGAATCATGCAAATATTAAATGAATAAATATTTGTGTGAAAACTTTATTACCTTGAGATTTTTTGTGCCCTAGATTACTTACATAGTTATGTATTTATTTGTAAAATAGGAGTAATAAGTTAATAAGTAATAATAATAAGCAATGATAGCATAAGAATGCTGGTGTTAAAGTATCTAGAATCTGGGTTCTAGAGCAGATTGGAAATTATTATTTTAATATTCCCTGCAAGGAATATAAAATCAGATTCATGATTATACATTCAGTAGTATGAACCAAACATAATCAGCCTTTCCCACAGTTTTCTGTTACTAACTAGTTGAAACTGCTTTATATGCTGTGTTGCTTAGGATTCTTTACCAGTAAATAGGCAAGAGTGATTTAGAAAAATGTAATGGAAGGAGCATATATAAAGAGAATATGCTATTAATTTTATTCAAAATTTGCAACTTATTTGAATTGAGACAAATGCTGTGGTTTATTTTGGAAGGAAAAGACCACTGTGGAGTGCAAGGAGGCTCAGACTGGGTGCGGCATACTTTATGGACCATCGTACCAATAATGTACTGTTTTGTTTCATTTGTAGACAATTTGTCCTGTGAATCCTGAAAAGCCAAACTCCACATTTGCTTCAGCTTCCTGCCTGAAGCTTGGCCAAGACCAAGACTGAGGCCTTTTGCCAGCATGGCATTGCTTCTCTCCAGCTATGAACTGGGCTGCCTGATGTGCTTCTCAGCAGCTCCACAAGGCTGGCTCTGCTGAAAAGCAACCACAGGGGATCATTTGGAAGTCCAGGTTGGCAGCATCCTGCTCCCTGCCTGTTTTTGCTACTTTGGTGGAAATTCCAGCCTTGCTTATTGGGGAAATGCTCACTGGGGTGGACTGGTGGTGGATTCAGGGACTGTTAACATTCCTCGGTGATCTGCAGAGTAAGGCATTGGGATCTTGTGGACATAGCTGAGGGAAGGAAATCAGGGCTTTGGGGAGAATTCTTCCTACTAGAGCCTAATGTTTAATGTGGTTGAGTGAAGGAGAAGTGCAGAACCAAATGGGAGCAATACCACTCCCTTCCCTCAAGGAAGTTATAGTTTTATTATTAATTTCCTTTAGGAATTGCCAAAGTTGATGGGCAAGTCATCATGCATGCAAACACACACACACACACACACACACACACAATGTTAACAAGTCTTTTTCTTTTTTTATCCTCTTCCAATTTTTTTGCCCCCAGCGGGCAGCCTGGGCCCCAGGCTTCTGCTGGTTCCTGGCCTGTAATGGATGCTATTGATGTTTGATGTTTGATGGGCATTCACTCTCTTTCATGAGGGTGGTTGACAGCCACTTCCTGCTGTCTCCTTTCATCCAGTGGGAACCTACTCAATCAGTAGGTGGCCCCAACCTGTTCCCTCTTCTGTTTCCTTCTTACTGCTACATAGACTCAATCCTGAGTCATATTAAAGTTCATCTCCAGCTCAGACCACATCCTTACCCAGCTTGTTCCCCTGCCCTATCCTATCCTCCTCACCATCCTCTTCCTGAGAACACCCTCCATTAACCCACCCAAACAAGTTCCAACTCTCCATCTCAGGCTGTGCTTCTATGGAAGCCAAACTTTGGTAGTGCCTGGTTTCCATCCTTCCAGTATGTACTTCAGTTCTAACTTGGCCCTACTTCAAATTCCAAGGCTTTACTAGGTGAAGATGGGGTCTAGTAATAATGGATCATTATCAAATCCTCCCTGTATAATTTGTAAGGAAGTGCGTTACTCTTTTCCAACAATATACTACTTTCATACTGCTAAGAATTTACTTTTAGGACTAGTTTGAATAGTAATCCCAGTAGGATAATACTGATGAAATTTTAGAAGTAAGAGTAACACTTCTTGAAGGAAGAAGGAATGCATGCTTTTGGTTAGGTTGGCATTTCAGCAGTTGTCTGGAAAGACTTTCTGGATCCCTTACTACTAGCACTGGACTGAATATTTGTGTTCTCTCATTCAGTTGTTGAAATGAATTTGAGAGACCATGGGGTCAGGAGGTTTGAGCCTACATGACAGGCTTGGTTTATAAAAGGTTTCCTGGAGAGTTCTTGCAGCACTCTGCCATGTCAGTATGCTAGGAGAAGTGGGCAATCTACAAACCAGAAGACAATATACAATCAATCCCAACCATACTGATTTTCTAACTGTGGAGTTGGCCTCCATGGCTGTGAGACCTTGACAACTATTGTCTGTAAGTCACCCAGTCTGAGTTACTTTGTCATAGCCATCTGAGACACCATGCCCACATCAATGAATTGAATTCTCTCTCCTTGATCTGACAGGTATCTCTTTATTGCACTAATCATATCAATTGGCCATTTTTCCCCCTGACTTTCTCTCCACTAGACTGGGACTGTCTAGAGATTAGAAGCCCTGTCCTGTTAATCCCAGTGCTGACTAGAGTGACTGGAACCCAGTAGAAACTCAAGTAGTACATGTGATAAAAGGCCTTAATAACACAGATAAAACTTACAACTTCTCCTTCACTTTCACATTTATTGGGACCCGGACACACAAATGCCATTTAGGGTAGGACAAACATTTACAAGATTAATCATTTTTCCTTCTAGTATTTCCAAAATTTTTTGATGCAAAAATGATATTCCAGGTAAAGTGAAAGAAGATACTGAAGGAAGTGATGAGAAGTGGAAGGATGATGGGTCTCTACAATAGTTGGAGGGGAGAGGGTGAGAGTCAGGACTGAACTTGAGAAAGGCTTGCAGGGTCCGAGAGCAGAGAAACCTGGTGCTGCCTTCATTAGTGGATTCTTTGTCAGGAGTTAAGGCCTAAAGGTGAGGAGGATATGTGAGGAGGCCAAGCAGAGGGTCTCACAGGGAACTCAGCATTTCTGGGGAGCTAAGGCAGTCATTTTCCTTTGTACCCAAGGGGCCTAGGAGTGGCTGCAACTGAGGGTTCATTAGTTGAGATTTGACTCCTCATTGCCTGTTATGTGAACAGAAGGCTAATCAGCTGGAGACCCTGGAAAAAGGATAACTTCCTGTCCACTGATATTGTTTTACTGTTCTTAGGGAATAGGGAATGAAGTTAGAGCTTAAAGTTGAGTTCTAGGAAATATTTTAAAGATTGAATTTTGTGTACAGTACAGCACGATCTTGGAGTATGCTTTGACTTACTTTATACTAAAGAGTAAAAGTAAAATTACTGGGCAAATGAATCAATATCATTGAGTCAACAATGGACATAGGTGGGAGAAAGGATAAAGGAGGGTCTGAGACCTGGGGTACCTCAAGAGAGGGCAAGGACCCAATGACGTTAGAATGAACCCTTTAAGTGTATATTTGTGACCTGTGAAGACACAAAAGAAAACTAATAGGTTATCTTGTCTGCTGGGCATTTTCAATTCTAAGCACATACCCACGAACACCTTATAAGCATAACAGGGGAGATCCAGACATTTAAAAAAGCTAACCAGAAGAACACTGACAGAAAAACTATCCCTGGGCACTTTCAGTTGGGGAAAAAGAGGGGATATTGAAACTGCCTTGGCTGTGAAAACTGAAAACCTGTGCCAAGAACTCACTTGCCTCGAGTCAGAAAGGCTGCCTGGAAAACTTTGCTTGATAAATCAAATCGTTTTTTTTTTCCTCATAGATGCTCTTGGCTGACTTCAAGACTGCTTGGAGAAATGAATATCAATACATGGAGATAAATATCCATATACAGACATAAATACATGTAGATAAACATTCATATGCATAATATATGTATCACAAACAATACGGACACTATCATTTACTGAATAGTTACTCTTTGGGAAGTTCTACATTTGATTTCATATACAGTGTATTTATTTTCCCCTCCTTTTAGCAATGAAAGGTAGATGAGAGTTTTCTCTTTTTACACATGAGTAAGTTGAGGTAGAGTAAAGTTACATGAGTTGTCCAGGGTCACCAAATTAGATGTATAGATGGCTAGATAGATGGATGGAAGCCTTTGAATCACCTCCTCCCATGCCCACTCTTCATAATGAAACTCATTTTCATTCCTTTATCAACATTATTGGCAGGAGCTCTGTGGCAATGATTCCACACAACTGTGTGAAAGAGAGGTAGCTCTGGAAAAATGTGTGTGTGTGTGTGTGTGTGTGTTATGTGTGTCTGTTGTGTGTTTGTGTCTGTCTGGGTATATGCACATGCAGGCGTTTTATTGAGGAGAACTAATAGATGATCTTGTCTAATGTTTTCTTTTCACACATGTAGAAATAGAAGCCAGAAGGAAGTGATTTTCCCCATTGAGAAGCAAATCTAAAGCAACCTGGGGTGCTTCTGCTGAGGGAGGGTGCTGTCTGTCAATCTCCAACTCAGATTAGAACAGGAAGGCTGCCCAATGAGAGGATTGGAGCTAAGGTGCCCAGCTTCCTCATCGCTAAACCAGCTCTCAGCTTCAGAATTTGACTGCATGTAACTTATCAGAACATCAGACATCCCTGCCCTAAGATGTGTGGGTATATTTTCCTAAGCCAAATTGAAATGGATTTTGGATTATGTTTGGAAGATCCTTTTTGTCCTCATTGCCTTGAAGTTTCTCAACCTCCTACAACCCTGAGTCTCCTTTGGAATAGTGTTTGAGAATGTTCTTTCCACTTGTCACCAGACAGGCCCATAGGGCTCTAGTCCACAGTACTGAGCGGTCCCTCTGCCTGGCCTGTGCCAGGCCATCAGTACACACATGCCCACTTGCTGGTCTGCAGAACATCAACCCAGTTTCATTTTTCTTAAAAGAGTGAAATTGGAAGAACTGATATTTATTTGGTTACCTAAAAATAAAGAAAAATCCTTGAAACAGATAGAGCAAGTACCTTTGTAACTTCCATCTAGTTTATTTACTTTTAAAGAAATAAAGTATTATAAATATAGCTAAAGTTCCTTCTGTATCTCTCCAATCTTCTCTCAGAGGCAAGTACTAAGTGATGTTTGTAATGATTCTGCTACATATATTTGCATCTTTATTATATAATCATATGCACATAAAATATTATAAACTCATAAGACATAAAGTCAGTGAGTATGAATTAAAATTTATATATACATCTAATATATAAAATTGCATTTATGTACTACACAAACTATAAAAGCTTAAATTAAATATAATTAAAGTAATTAAAACTTAAATTATAGAAATACAAACTAACATGCGCTATGTATAAATGATGTGTGTGCATTAAAATTTGTACTGTGTATATTGCATGTAAAATTTTAACTTACAGAATTGGTATTGGACTCTTCCTATCTTGATGTCACTTACTTTTTCATTACATATGACATTTGAATTTCAGCCTATTTTGGTGCTTGTTGCTTTCCTCTGTTCTTTGGACTGCTGTGGAATCTTTTCTCACAGGAATATGCCTCAAGTACTGTGTGATTGTCCTGCAACCTGGAAAATAGAGTTAGTTGTAATATCTCATGAGTACAAACACTGGGTCACACACATTCTTATATGAATATCCCTGGGCACACATGTGAGTGGCTTGAGGACAGTTTGTTGAGTATACAACTACTGATGCTTTAACTATATCAACTTTTATCATATTGTTTTCCATGTGTTCTCCAAATAAGCCGTGCTTGTCCTCTTAAGGGAATAGTATGCCCTCAAAGAACTACACTTTCTTATGTCTCATGGACCCCATACCTACCTCCATGACAGAGATTCCAGGACTACCACTTCCATAATGTCATTTTTTTTTAATATTTTATTTTATTTTTTTTACTTTGTTATACATATTTTTTAAAATTAATTAATTTATTTATTTTACCAGGATTCACCCCCCCCACCCTCCCTGACCATTCCCCCTCTGTCCCACCCCCCCACTCCGAGTTGTAACCATTTGGTGTCTGTCTTTATCTTTTTAACTTGTTTCTGCTAATGTGATTTCTTTTAGGTGTGTC